>VWZK01001333.1:94650-125158 GCA_013396935.1 Baryphthengus martii | reverse complement strand
CCCAGCGCTCCACAGCGAAGCCTATAGGAGGCGGTGTAGACGAAATGCATCCTCTTCATTACCGGGCGGTGAGGCGGGGTCACCCAGACACCCGGTTCCCGGTGTCTGGCCGTGTCAGAGGCCGCTCGCAGGCCCTCAGGCACCGGGAAGGGCGCTTCAAAGCACGCGTGTAGCAAAGGCGGGGATAAAACCAACGTCCACGTATGTCATATATAATTACGTCTGGTTTTCTAAATAGGATTTAAATTCGAAATATAGAGGTGCCTTGGGGTAGCTTTACTCCTTGCACTTGGGGAAACTGTGACCCTCGAGTCTCACCCTAATCTGGAGAGTGTACCCGTGGCTCACGGAGGTGTAGTGCATGCAGACAGTGGAGGCTGGAGAGCTTCTCAGATGAAGGTGTCTGCTTTAGGATGAAATTAATTACTCTCTAAGCTCTGCTGACTGTATTGAACTGACCCCCCACTAACTGTAATGGTTCATTAGACACTTGGCTCTCTATCAACATGATAGACACCTAATATAAGGTGAGCCAAATTCCCGGTTTCGTTCAGATGTGGTGTAATAAAGTGGAAACTATTCAGGCACCGGATTTCAAGGACATTTTCAAGTCCATGTAGAAGTTAAGAGTTTACTGAAATAAGTCGTGCTAGGCACTTAAAATGATGCTCTGCTCTGCATCGTAGGTGTGAATGCCGGAAAGAAACAGGACAGAGTTTGTGCATTGTGTATTTCTGTGCTCAACAGAGCGGAGAACCTCAAAGTCACGTTTATCTTACCTCAGTGCAAGACTGAAAACAGATGTCACTCTGGAACTGGAAAATGTGGCTTGTCAGGTAAGTAATAGCTTTTAAATAGGCAAACAATAATAAAAACCTTTTAAGCAGGTCATAAATTTCTTATATTCCATAAACTTTTTTTACACCAAATATGAATGTGCCTTTTAATAATTGCATTCAAACACAACTATTAAATAGCACTTGTAAATATGAAGATCCTGAATCTGTATAAACACACTCTCTTCACACTGCTAAGGGGACATCAAAAAACCTTATACTTGGGTATACAAAGACTTAAGCAAGGTTCAGCATATCAGTATATAATTTTAAAATGTCCAGCTCCCAGCACCAATGTCGGCTTTTTATGGCTCACATGTCCTCCTTGCACAGGGCCCACAGTAATGCAGATAGGAATGAGATTCAGAGCAGGAGGTTTGTCTAAACTAACCAGAAGAAGGAACCAAAACGATGGTGCATGGGAAATCCTGCCTGAATCTCCCAGGTTGAGGTTCTTTCTTCAGAACCTAAATAGGATTCACAGCACGAAACCTGTCACGTATGTCGAGTCTTTGGCTGCAGACAACTGGCTTACTCTTTGCTGTTAAAGCACAGCTGGAAGGAGTGATTTGCTACAGAAATTCTTCTTTCTTTCAAATGCAGATGGCTCTGGCTGCTGTACATTACATATGCAAACTCTGGCTTGTCAGTATGCTGCTGAATGTGCTTAACTGCGCATAAGTCACTGGCAGCCCTCATTTCTAAGGAAAGGGAAGGTCAGTAATGAGGTGCAAAGCTTGTAATAGTTCCAGTGTGAAACCTCATTGGAAAAAGCTTGGATGCCTCCTGCAGCTTTAGGGTTCTAATGAGATATTTCTGGATTAATTAATCACCATTTTGGACCTTTTTTTTGAGTGACTTCCACTTAAAGTAATTAAGCCTTTTTATGGATCTGGCTTTAGTATAGGTGAGGATAAAACCTGAAAACTTTTCCATCATTGCCTGTATAATAGGCTTAGGGCTGTTGTTTTAATGCTGAAGATAAAGCTTGCTTTTATTTCTTTTCACAGTCACACAGAATGGAGGGAAACGAATAATCATTAATTTGAGGGTTTACAGTCCTGATAGCCAAGAACTAGTGTTCTTCTGTTTTATGAGCTCGGTTTTGAAGATTTCCCTAGATTGTTGTCCTACAAGGTAATCATATTAGAGGGATTCTTCCCTCCAATACTGAGTGCTGGAATTGGATTAAAGTCAGAATCACTAAACATACTTGAGACATGCATGTATTTTGCTGCATAAGGATGCATTTGGGCAAATATTTAAGAGCTATTTTGCAAGCAGCTCTGTGGAGTTGTCACTGATAGGGCAAAACTGAATGAGTAGCAATAGCCGGCAAACTTCAACAACATACAGATTTGTCAGTACTGCTGGGATATGGGGAGTTGGCTCTGAATTTCTTTGCTGTTATCCTATAGAAGTCTACAAGTATATTACTGAGTCTTTGAAACATCTAATGACATCCATTGTTTCAAAAAACATTTATTAAGTCAGTTTTTCTGGGATTAGACCAGATGAGCTACACAGTGTTTCTGAGAAACTACGTATCTCGTGCTAGTAATTATCGTTCCATATACTGATTGAATGGTAGAGGAAATGTACTTTTTGCCCTCAGATAGTGTCAAGCAGAGAGGTTCTTTTTATCCCAACCCCATCAGTGTCAACTGATAGCTTGTCATAAGAATTATGCAAATGATTTGCATTATTTAAATATCCCGTGTTGTCCACTTTGGAGTTAAATGAAATCATCAATCCTCATGCTTGCCTTGGAACATATCCCAGAATAGGAAAGCTACCACTTATCTACTAATCTACTCAGAACAAGCTTAGAAGGCTTTGACACTGCTCAAATGTCAGCTTAAATATCTCCATTTGTTTATTACATCTACTTAGTGAGGTCAATTTGGTATGTTGAAAATAAAGTTATTTACATTTCCTGCTCCAAAAAAAATCCCACGAGACTGGAATTTCTATTTCTAACCATTTTCTATCATGATTAGGTTGCTTTCATCTCTGAACTTGTGATGCTTTTGAACCAACTCTTAATTACTTATTAATCTCTAACAGTCAGATGCTTCCCTGCCATCTAGAATGAATGATAGTGGCAGAGTGAAACAGGGTGGAAATGTAACACCTCACTAGGAATTGTCTAACTTAATATGTCTTAACTCAGTGCAGGTTAATGATTCTGCAGGTTAATGGCAGGTGGTCTATGTCTGATGTCGGGGGGTTCTATGACATTCATAGCAGCACCTGCAGTTATTACAATTATCTGAAATTCTCACAGATACCTGAAAAAGAGGTGAATGTTAAGCTTAATGATTTGAGTAACTTCTTCCTGCAGCTTCCAACCCTTGTCTTCAGTTAGAGAAGACTGTAAAGAAGGCGGCTATGCAGCGTACATACCCTACAGTGGCAGTGCAGCTTACTGATAGCAGCTTGCATGGGAACAGGAGGAAGAAGACAGAGATTCACCAGGCTGAAATCAGACTGGTTGGTCCTGTGCCTTTCCAGAATTAGAGAATTGCTCTCCCTCCCTTAGAAGTGAAAAAAGCTCTGTATGGCAGCAGACCTGCTGTCCTCTTAAACTGTAGGGGGTTAATTTTATTACACAGTTCTTTTTTTTTTTTGTATAAGAAGATACAGAACATTTTCTAGATTAATTATTTTCATGTAGAGCTGGTAGGCTTACAGTTAATATGAGGAGCAATGGAGTGGCTAAAGGAGGAACTTTTAGGTGTTTCTTAAGTAAGTTCTGATGGAGTGTGCAAAGGCAGCCAATCCAATAGAAAAAAAAATGGCAAGATTATTGGGGTTTATCTGGGTTTGTTTAATTGATTTTTGCATCACACTAGTATAAAAAATGTTAAAAGCTCTCAAAAGTTTTCTATTTATTACAGTTCTAGCTATTTCAATGAGAGTTTTGCAAAACACCGTATTAAACCTGAGCTCCATGTCAATGTCTAGTAATATGAATATGTGGGTAACTATTGATTCAATAACTCAAACATAATTCAAACAGCACTATTTTGTTTTTCAGCTAGAACCCCAGAATGAGAGATGATCACAGTGCAGTGTTTAAGGCACTGGCTCATCTGAACCTGAGCCAAGTCAACAGCTGGTGGCCACCAGCAGTTACAAGCTCTTGCTCCTTATGTTGCTCACCTCCATACCAAGCCAGGGCCTTTTCATGCCTTCTTCATTGCTTAGTCCCTATCAACGTTAAACCACCTTCCAACAAGTCTCTCTGTTTTGTCCCAACAAGTCATAAGGAGTGTGCTGCATCTGCCACTTTCTGGGCTCATGCCATGCCCCTCAAACGTGGGTGAAGAGAACAATGGTACATTAGATCTTGCAGAGATGCATGGAGGAAGCACAAGAAGAAAAATGCTTGCCTGGACCAGTGGAGGCAACCTTGCTTTCTTCTTTGCATTTTATCTTTGTGGGCTGAACATACACACTTACAGTTTTACACTGGAAGTCTTAACCGTCACTTCCCTATTAATAGTTGCCTTTGTGATCTGAAGCGCTGACACCAAGTGCACCCAGATGCTGACATCTCCGTGTTCAGGGGCAGCACCAAGCACTTGATCACCAGCTTTGTCTGTAAATACTTGTAAAACCTTCTCTTAAAGTTGTTGTCCTTACATTGTCTGTCACAGGAGCCAGACTATTTATTTCAATGAAGGTTGAGATCCTGTGAAAAACAAGCACATATGGCAGGCAGCATAACCAGGAATTAGATCCTAATGCAAACATGTTAGGAAAACAAGTTTAAGATAGGCAATTTGATTCTGATGTTTCTTAATTGTTGACTGTGATCTCCGGTTTTATGTTTAATGTTCTATATTCACGTTCCATTTGACTTGGGTAAGAACTCATTCTTGTGAGAATTAAAATTACACTGTTTCAGCTGCCCTTGACTGAGCAGTTGTCACTGGATTTTGATCACTCATCTAAAGGGCATGAATTTGCTACAAGGTAAATTACAGCAAACATCAGTAAGCATCAATAAAATGAGATTTAAGCATAGTCCTCAGAAGACCCAATTAAAGAATCCATTAGGAGAGCAAAATAGTATGTTCAACGTTGCATAATGCAACATACTTTGCATGTCTGTACTCTTTTATGCATACTAGAGATCAAGCACTATCAATTTCAGACTGAATTTATGTCAGAGAGTACCTCTGTGATCTGAAATACATACCAAAATACCCAAGATAACTATCAGTGATAGCAAAAGCTGTAAGCCTTTAAGATGCAGAAAACAAGTTGCATTGTTCCGTACAAGTATGGCTGTGCTGAGGTTGCCTGGTCTGAAAATGAGATTTTGGAAGATGCTTATTAGGGTATTCAAAGGATTTTATTTTTTTTTTCCCTTATGCCTATCCATATTCCTCAGATATCCCCCTCCAGTTGCTTCACATCTCCATTGTAGTCCTATCTGTGTATTTCCACACAGTGCAAAGGTTATTAAATGCCCGTATTTACACTCAGAGGCAAATCTGTGTTTAAGGGAATCCATGACCACCCACATCATGATGTTATCAGGCCTGTAGTGTAACACTGCTAAGAGATAAAAAAAAATAAATAAAGATTTAAGCAGTTCTTCTCACCAAATGTCATTATCTTACTTGTATTTGAATTAAATTTGAGCATGAAGGAATAGTCTTGTCTTTTTTCCCCTAACTCTAATTAGCCATACCAGAGGATATTTGTGTTCGTATGATTTTATTGAAATATAATGATCCCTCAGGAGACCTTGCAAAAGTTAAAGGATGTTCACCCCAGAAATGTACTTGCACGATATTTGCACTGGAAGTGTGTATGCCTCCAGGAAATAAGCATGCCTCGGGTTTCTTTCTTCCTCAAAAAACGTTATTAATGGCAAAGTTAGGTGCCAAAAATCTGTATCATCCAAAAGTGTAAAATTTTTGCCCAGCTGTGGCCTTTATTGCCATCACTACTTTTCATTATCAGGAAGAGGAACTATTGCAAAATTAATCAGTGTATTGATAAATCACATTTAAATACTGTGGAGCTGTTAGAAACACACACAAAAAAAATAAGGCTTATTACAATTATTCTTGATCCTATGTTATAGTTTTTGCCGTGCGAGCCATTTTCTCTTGCAGCCATAAGTACCATTATGCTGGGGAGAATTCTGAAACTGAGGATTAGATCTAGTCTGAAACTGAAACATAAAACTAATTAAATGTAAAAGCTGGGATTTTTACTGTTCTTTTAGCTCTCTTCTCTGCATATAGGAAGTATTACTTGTTTTTCTTGATGACTGCAGTTTAATATACTTCAATATTATTTTCTAAATACCTAAAGTGCTTTATAAACTTGTGTCGAGGACACTACAAAAATCTGTGTTTGTGGGGCTGGCTTGTAGCAGAAATCACCACCCACGGCAAAGAAGTCTTTACTGGCACGAAGATAGTGTTCTGGACCTGCACTTGGCTGCCATTTTGAGCTCTTCCTCGTCTCACCCAGGAGGTGGGACAGTGCCATTTCCTGGTCAGCTGGGACAATGACAAGGGCAGTTTTCCTCTGAGCTCCCAAGACAGACTTCCCTGGGGTATTAAACCAGGGAAACAACCACCGACATGACATGCCATCATCATTTTCAAAGTATACCTGAAAATACCTGGATGCTGAAGCTTCAGGGAGACTTTTGGGCACTGCCTTCAGCCTACTTGACCAACCTGGGCTCCACGCCTCTATGCTGTCAGGCGACTTGGTGGCTTCTCTCCAGCAAATGCACTTGCACCCAGGGGAAATGAGACAGCAAGCAGGAATTCATTGGGAGAGGAGGAACTGGAAGGCCTTATTTGAAGGGGTGTGTAAAACACAACATTAATCTTTCCTAATATTACATGTACGTGCTGGAGCTCTTGCCACAGACTCCTCTGGGGGCACAGACAACTGGCTGTGCCAGGCAGCTGGAGTCCAGCGATGTCCTACCTGCTCTTACAAGGATCTGGCAATTGTGCTAAATGTTGTGTTCAGTCCATTTTTGGCTCTTCAGTCAAGACATAATGATGGAGTACTAAATCAGCTCATACTAAAATTCAAGTTTATTACTTTGTCCCTACTGTACATGAAGTTAGCAAGCTTTTCAAGTAGGAGAAAAATAAAGCACCAAAGTCAATAAGCTCCTTTGTACATACAAGCAGTCATTTGCTGCAGCTTCTGTTAAGTATGTTTGGTCTCTGAGTGTATCTACTAGTAAGTGTATATGTACAACACAAGCCATATTGCACAGGTGACAAAAATTACTACAAATATTGGTCCAATTCAAGAACACCAGGCAGGACATTACTTTTGATTAATTTTATATGTGAAAGTATATTGAGAATAAAGTATTTTCAGTCATTTTTCTATGGCTTTGATTCTAATGTGGTTAGTCTTTCCACAGCAGTATGGTTGAGGTCTCAATAACAAATGATTGAAACATGTTCTCCAGTCAATATGAGTGAGAACCAGTATGTTTGTACATACAGGAACAGCAGCTTGCAAGCTGGATTTGACATCAGTGATCTTGCTGGCAACGTGCGCATCTGGGGGCAAAAATTAAGCTGTCGTATCCTAGGCTGTGTTTAGACATCATACAAACCCCAAAAGTTTTGCTTGCTTGTAGGTAAACTGTTTTCATCTGAAGGTCACTGTGTAAAAAGATAGACATGATATCCAGGAAAAGCACCAGTTTGGGGCTTAAGTACCTGCGTTTGATGCAACACTCGAGATGTGTGAGAACATTACACTGTAAAACAGGAAAGAAAAAAAATGCAACAAAAAAAGGCATGTCAGCCTCAGATGATTTATAGCCTGATTTTGAAGTGCCCTGACTTCAACAGCAAGATTCCTGTTGTGTTTTCAGCAGGGTTTGGCTCAAGATGGGTGCACTTTAAACTTCCAAACCACAGCCAGTACAGCAGTGAGCTGAGGCAGATGGAAAGTGCCCGTCACAGCCGGGATGATTCAGGGAACAGATGGGCTCTGCCTCTCCCACTTTGTTTTGAGAGGGGAGCGGGAGGATGCATAGCTAACATCGCGTGGGAGGCCACCTTTGCTCTACGTGGATGGCAATGGCATGAAAGAAGATACTAAGGCAAGAACAAAAAAAAGAGAGAGAAAGGGAGTGGTCCGAGGGGAAGGCTGGGTGGAATGTGCGGAATTAGCACGGGGTGGAGCAGGAGACGGGGGAAGAAACAGAGGCATGCTTAGGATTGTGCAACTTGCCAGGTCTTAAACCTGCTATGGGCAGAGGAGGAATCCCTAAAAAGCTCTGAGGAGGCGATGTGGCAAGGGAGATAGATTGACAAGAAGGGTAACACGAATGAGATGGAGCCCTGGTGGTCTGTGCACGGTGAAATGATGACCTAAAAAAAAAAGAAAAAGAAAAAATAAAAGAGAAAATGAGTTTCAGAAAATTAGTAAGAGAAGAGTTGCTGAATGATCTTGAAGAATTCTAGTTGCCTTATATGTTGTATCAGAGTTTAATTCATACAACAAAAGGGTTTTCTGAGCTGCACTGCCTAGCTAGGATGTCCTGTATCCCAAGTACTCTTGTGTTCCACATGAGATACAAAAGAGGTGCAAAAACTGTCTTCCCTCTGTGAAATCCAAATGCTATAGAACCTTCTGAGAGTGTATATGTAGGCATCACACAGCAATACCAAATAATGTGCAGGTAAGTACCTTGGGAGTGCTTGCCAATAAATATTCTGTGTACGTGCACATGTGCAGCCACAATACGCACAATCCGTATCTGTAAGCTAAACTAAGGAGGTGCTGGGAGGCCAGCTGAAGAGGTCAGGGTACTGCTCCAGCAAAGAAATCCCACTGTTTAAAAAGTGATTTTGTCTAATATTGGTCCTTCTGTCATGGAAAGCGCTTAATGGAAACCTGGACTGATCATCAGGTGGCTGTTTCATAGTAACCAAAAGCAATGGCATATACAAAAAAGCCCCATCAGCAGCTTCAGCCAAAGAGAATGAGCCGTTGATGGATACAAGCAGAAAACAGGAAGAGATCTAATTGTGCTATCTTGGAACAAATCCTGATATAATTTAAAACTCAATTACATAGACTTTGAACTGAAGTTTGATGACTCACCAGTGCTTTGGTCATTACTACATCACTCTTAAAGAAGTTTCAAAGTCTTTGCAAATAAAATGTTAATACTTCCTAAATCCAGGGAGTATGCAACCTGTTTTCTTCCTTCTCTGAAGGAAGCTCAAGAAAGAAAATCAGTAAGTGGATCACTTCATTCAGATGACATTGTGTAACTACCTATGGTAAGAATTTAGGGTGAGGCCTGAGAAACACCTTATCGAGATGGAAAATTATAAAAGGTGTGTGTCTTTCATCATATATTGTATTTCTTCATTTTGTCTTGCTGATATAGAAACAACCAAGATGATCTTCTCAGATGTAGCCATAATTAGCAAGGCATGGGCCTGGATTCAAGATAGGAGTGTTTTAGACCTTTAAGAACAGAACTGAGATCCAAATGGGTAGTAGATTACTCACTGCTGAATGAAGACCTTCAAGGATTTAATTAGAGTGTGGAAAAAAATCAGGTAGACTTTCATAGTGGGCAGAAGTAAAGGTGGAGGTGCAGTATTCTCTTTTCCTGGGCTGTCACATCCAGCAGGAAAGCTGAATCCATGAGAACCAACAGACACTATTGTCAAAACCCAGGTGCGGACGTCTTGGCTAGACTGCAGCAATTACGATCTCTCTGTCAGCACTCTGTCTGACATTCCCATGGATTTGAGGAATGCAGGAGATTTGAATATATTTACAAATAACAATTTATTCAAGCAAAAAAAAAATGTAGGTTTGTTTGAAAGGAGCTCTTGATCTTGGCCTGTCTATTTGGGGAGATGATTAAACAACAGATATTCCTGCCTCCTTCAAAGATTTATTGACCAGTAACCCTAACCCTTAAATCACAGTGTACAAATGAGTGTCTTTTATTCCCAGTATGATTAAAAAATCAGGGTATATCACTTCTATGCCTAGGATTATTTGCTGACTACTTTTGTAAGCAAACTATCTCCTGTCCCAGCAGGGATTATTTTGTCTCCTTTTTTGCTTTGAGAGTGCTCATAATTTAATGGATTGATTCTGCATATTCCCACTGCCCATGCACAAGGGAGCCGGCTGCTAGTATGGCTCTGCCACAGTTTCTTTGCGTGGTTACCTAATCTTTCAATCAGCCATGCTGCTTCATGGCAAGAGTGGAGTTTAATTAAATTATGTGGGCTCAAAATACTGAAAATGGAGGTGTGGCCTCATATGTTGAGTGACAAAAGTGCCAGGGGCCAAATGCCTCATCCACCCTCTTCCTATGTCAAGTGACCTTTTCTTAAGGCTTGTCTCTGTGTGGGAAGTCTTGTGCAATAAGTATGAGACACAATTAGAGTTTAATAGCTATTTAATACCTGCCCTCTGCATGGGCTTTGCTATTCTGCAACAAAAGCTGTCTTGAGGTTTAGCATAACTCAGCTTTTGCACACAAAACACCAGCAACAAACTCGATGCTATCTCTTGGCACACAGCATACTTCTAGCACTCATTTCAGGCTCTTCCTTCATGTAAACATGTTTAGTGACATTTTTCATAACTTGTGCTCACTAACTAACACTAGCAGTGTTTATTTCTCCCAGACACTTGTCACCAATCCTAACTAGAATGTATGCTGGAGTGGTGGATGAGCAGTTTCAAACAAATTAGTTATAATCTTCCTAGATCACTCATAAACAGAGAAGGACTTATGCAGGGATCCAGAAACAATAAACTCGAGAGTGACTGAGTCAATATAATTGTGTTCATTTTAGGAAGGATTTTGAGGTCTTACATTAACCAAGGATTTGATATTCACCCAGATGAAAATAGATCCAGAATGCTCACTGTTTTAAAGGATTTCTCCTTAGAAGAGAAAAAATGCATGAATCTCAAATAGCTGGGTGGGTTTTTAACTCTCAAAGTTCAAGCACCAGGAGAAAACACTCTATATGAAGGGTGAGTGGAAGCCTAACAAGGAGATATGCTGGGTGTTATGCTGGCTGACACATCAGCTCTGAGACAGTGTTGTTGGTATTTACAGGAATTAAGGAGAGAAGGAAAGCTAAGTTATGAAGACACGAATGCTGGCCAGTGTCATCTTGCAGCCACAGGTGATAAAAAAGAAACCAAGGGGCATCCAGACATCTCCGCTCTGATGTCCACAGGAACACACTGGGAACAAGACAGTGATGGTAAAAAGACTGTTCTCCAGTGCAAGTTTACAAGTGGGCATCAGATGTCTCTCTAGATTTCTTCAGGTGATTCAGGGGGCCAAAGCACTTGCTCACCTACTACATCATTACCTTCATGAGAAGCGTGGCCTTACATGAGAGAGGGACACCATGGTGCCGTGCTGCTCAGCTGTTTCACCTCTTTCACACACAGCCCTGAACACCCTCTGACCTGTGAACATAGTGCTTAGAAGGGGTTATTTCTGCATACCAGGTCAACAGCTCAGATGGCTATATGGGAATTTCCCTTTGTCTATAAACCTCATGAGAATGTTATTTGCTGACTGTACTTATTTCCCTTTCTGTTCTGATCGGGTTTTTTTGTAGACAAGTAGTCAAAAATTACGCAAAGGTAAAGGTTTGATTCTCCTTTCACATTCATATGAATTCAGATTCAAATTTTGTGTGTGTGTATATATATATGTATGTATATATGTATATGCACAGGCATTTATATATATGTATACACAGGCATATATTTTGCTTATAACGACTAACAGCCCCGGAGTATGGAATTATTTGTCTAGAGTATGTGTATGAACAAGCTGGTAGCAGCATGTGTTTCAGTACCTGCCTTTGCCATTCTGCTTCAGCACTGGAGAGACTGCAAGATGAAAAGGTAGCCCAGACGTATTAGATCATCTTGTAATTTTATTATGAGATTTACTATATTTTGCGGTTTTCTTTTAACCCCAGCAACTGAAATCCAAAGATTTCCCGACAATCTCTTCTTTGATTTTTCCAAAGGAAAAGCTTTGAGGTCTTGACATTGTAAAGAAAGATTTGAAAAATTGTGATGTAGCTTTGCCACAGAGATCCAGAAGGAAAACACCAAACATCATAAATGGCACTTTATTACTTTGGCAGGCTGACTCGTGTGTTTTGGGAAATGCAATTTGCAGTATTGTGTAGAGTCACCTTTGCCCTACTTTACCTATGCAATCACTTGTACAAAAAAAATAATTATAAAGCATTACTAATCTCATTTTGTAATATGCTCTGCTCCCTGGTTCATACCGCCTATGCAAAGGATAGAGCAATGGTCCTGTTGTGCTTTCTTGAACTTCTTGTACAAGCGTACTGGTGATCTTAAAACACAGCTAGCCAATATGGCTCTTCTTTGGGGAGATCAGAAGGAGTCAGAGGCAGCAGGTCAGAAAGGGATTAATTTTAAGAAATGTGTTGTGCCTGTATACATTCAAAATACTTGAAAGTGTACAGAAACTCTGTGCTCAGACTTTATGTTCACATCTCTAGATATTCTAGGGAGTATCATCTAGCCATTGTCTTGGTGTCCACAGCTGACATCTCTATTGCTATTTGCCCCTTCTTCAAAAAAGAAAGAGAGGCAAGAATTCTTCAGGAACAATAAAGCAATTTGAGTCGGATAAAACATAAAAAGAATGAGGTATTTTTAAATGAATCCACCCACCCCAGATGATAAAATACTGCATGACTGGAATGGAGAGTAGAATTGTTGAATGACATGGAAAATGAAATAATACAACAAATCTAACAAAATCGGCCCACAGTTTCCTCAATGTATAAGCAAGATGGCCTTCAACACAGCCATTCTCTCTGCACCTGTCAAAATGAATTTCAGAGTTGCAAGTTTCCTAAATTTTGCTGCAGATCTTTAGATGGATTAAATCAATTTAGCTCCATCCATTCATGGATGTTTGTTTCAGTTGAAGATCTGTTTTCTTCCTCCTTCACAACTGAGGATCTTCCTCTCACCACTTGATATAAAAGCATCTTCATTTACAAAATGTGTGAGTTTTTTCTAACTATGTTAAAGTTCATTTTATTTAAGCATGCGGTTCTCTTTGTTGAACTCAGTAAGTGGAGCTATAATTTTCTTTGTGACTAATTTCCCCTCATAGTTGCGGGTGATTAAGTGGCTTTGCGAAATTTGGTTGGCAGAGAGATAAGCACCTTTAAATATATTGTAATTGGGCTTTGGGGGGAGGGGTGTCTAGCCATGTTAAAAGCTTAGTTGACACCTTTCTTGGAGCTGACTTCATGAACACGCAAATGAAAAAGTTCTCTGAGCTGTTCTGTAAAGCATATCTAATTAATACGGTGAAGTACAACTGAGTTAAGTAGGAGAATCACAGCTCATAAATAAATAGAAGAAAATTATAAGAAGAGTGACTGATATGCATGCAATTACCTGCTTGGGAGGCAGCCTGATTTGGAAGAACCAGAAGAGATTCAGGAGGCAGGAAATCCTGTATCATAATTCTCATTCCACTCGTGACTCGTGGTGCTGTAGGCAAGTTGCCCTGACTCTCCTTCCCCAAACAGAAGTCGCTCAATGAGAGTCACATAAAACTTTATTAATAGAATAGACAAAGCGTCTGAAATACTTACAAGTGTGGTTTAGGTACTTGTGACTATTACATGAAATGGATACTGTCCCAAATTAAAATTTTCCTGCACGATTCTTCATATCCTGTTCAGAAGTGAGGAAATGGAGACTCATCATTTCTCAGTGGCTGCTCCTTCAAAGTTAAAAAAAATCTGTTTTTTTTTTATTACTTTGAAGTAATGGATTACAAAGCGATTGCGAGAAGGGAATTATCTCAGTAAAGTGCATGATCCTGGAAAGATTGCTGCCAAGGGGCTACTGATAGCACAGAATCAAGATTTTGTGTCTCTTTCAGCCAGGAACAAGAAAGCAGTGTCAAGCCTCAGAAAAAAAAAAAAAAAAGTAAAAAAAAAGTTTCAGTCATTGACAACTAATAACCAATAAATCAGATGTTATAACTCCATGCTAACCCAGATTTTTATACAAAAGCAATGTTTATAAAAGGATCTCAACTCCTGTTTTGTAACATCTCACTCCTACAATAGAGAGAGGAAAAAAAATTCTGGAGATGGGGAAATCCGAGAGGAAGTAAACTGCAGACTGAGTCAACACTATAACCTTGCAATCAGGGGGCTGATGTAAAATCCTAAAATGCACACATCTGCTTCTGTGAGCTTTGTTGATCCAGATCCAGATGGATCTAGACAGAGGGGGGAGATTCCAGTCATCTCTGTGGTGTTCCTTGATATTCAGACACCCTCTGGGTATAAGGTGTCCTACAAACTCAGCTGAAATTTTTGTGTTTTCCCATGTTACACAGCAACTGCCAAATTGTAACACTGGCTTATTTATATTGTCTCATTTAGTCACAGTTAAGCTGTACATTTGAAGATATTTACTCACCTTGAGTCTGAATAAATCACCTTTCTAACATCTTAGGGTTTGGCACAGGTCAGGTGAGAGGATTCCTGTGTGAGTTCCTTCCAGTCTGTTTCCACGGGTGCATGGGCTTTTAGGGCACAGGAAGAGGAGCAAACTCTTTTCACGTTCCTTCTATGACAGTTCACAATTCCTTTCTCTTTTCAATGTATTTAATTTAAGGAAGATTCTAACCTTCACTCAATTAATTTAATTAATTTAGGCCAAGTGACCTCAGATACATGCTAGACCATGGTACCGTGGTTTCTCTTGCCTCTGTACCTCTGTAATATTGTCGAGGTTTAACCCATTCACAAAAAAAGTCTTGAATTTCCTGTTGGGGTGAATAACTGCACCTTACTTAACAAGGCTGAGAAATAAATAGGTTGACCTCTTTCATACTTTTCTGTTCTGAGTCATTGCTGAACAAACAAACACTATTGTGAAGAAAAGAAACTGAAAAAATCTCTGAGTGCGGTAGTGGAGCTGCACGTTTGTCCACTAGTACTGAAAATGACAGGAACTGTAAGAGGAGAAATGGGCACATTTTTGACCTTCGTTTGAGAGGAGAAATCAAAGAGGTGCCAGTAAAAAGTCAGGCTAATGAAAAGTACTTTGCCATTTTTGTTACAAAATTTATTTCGCTTGGGTACTTGGAAGATAATGACTATAACAATACTACAACTGCAGCAGAATGGAAACCAGCCAGGTCCTAGTTTTGTTTTTGGCAAGGAGCTGAAGCACTTAATGTCTTTGATACTGTTCCATGAAACCAGGCAGATGAATCATGAAAGAGTATTACAGAACGTGAAAATGTAAGAGTGAACTGAAATACAGAAGAAAGCTGTTTTCATCGGAAGGTAGGTAAAGAGGGTGAAATGCTGGAGAAGGTTGACTGATTTAGGGCTGATTATCTTGAATAGTTGCCTCAGATGAGGCAAGACTATTTGGATCAGGGACATAAGATTGGAAAGCTGGAAGATTCAGGTTAAATGTTAAAAAAACAACTAGAATTTGAGAACCAGAGGAAGTTACCTAGCCCAACTGGAACGTATGAGAGGAAGAACAATAGCCTTGCACAGATACCAACACAGAGATTTCAGAGCCTTCCAACAGAAAAGCCCAGAAGCAGAAAGACAACCATGGATTAAATTTCAAATCCTTGGGAAAAAAAAATAAAATTAGGAGCTATACACATTGTAACAAACAACATGAACCACCACAATGTCTGGCATCAGGATGATGGTGTAAGATCTGCACAGGATTACATCACTCTGCAAGAGCTTGCCAGCAGTAGCAGGTTGCTCACAGCAGGCTCAGAGGGATGACAGCAGCCCCACCAGTTCAGAGGAATGTTTTGTACAAGCACTGACTGCACAGCGTGCCAGGGGAAAGAATGAGCGAGTGAAGCAAGGAAGGAAAGAAGGAAGCATTGTTCAGAGAACAAATGGGATATTTGCGTTCAGGTGTGCCTGCCAGCATGATGCCAAAGGCCACTGGTACTAGGGAAAATCTATAGCAGTAAAAGGCTGGCAAGAGAAAAAAAAATCCGTTCTCCCTCTGGCTAGCTGATCATCAGTAGCAAGGGTGCACTCCCTTAAGGAGAGTGATCTGGCAGAAACTAGGGCAGGACTATGGGATGGCTGCAGAGAATCCGAAGTCTTTCTCTGTGCAGCAAGAACTACAAATACTGAAAGGCTTTAGGCAGGAGACTAACAGTGTGTCTTTTGTATTTTGCTGTTTGCTCTATCTCTTGGTGAATTGGGAGCCAAGCTAGTTGAAGGGAAATGTTCAGAGTCACCTTAGTAAGATTCTGGTTTCCTGGAGAGAAGTATTTAATACTACCTGCTGCAGGTAGCTTTCCAAGCATCTGCAGAGATGAGGGTGGGTGAGAGAGCTGGCATCTAGACACCAAATCAGGAAATGCTAAAACTACAGGTAAAACTAGCAGGAGAGGAATGCATAAAAATCTGCCATGAGAAAGGTGTCTGTTGAGGTTTGAGGCTATAGAAACAGCGGCAGGCTCAAGCCCTCAGGGTGAGACTGATCAGATAGGCTTGCTACGGACTTTCCAGGATCTCTGGCATTGCTCTACGCAAGATGTGGCATTTCCTGTATTTTTATAGCAGCTGACCACTCTTTGGGACCATCGGTAACCAGCTTCTGCGCTTAAGTGGATAAAGTGTATACAAGCCGTATGTCCATCAGTGCATATCTCCGACCATGTGTGTGCTCATTGTGTATCTGACCCGTGCAGGCGCTGCAGTTAGATGCGCTCTCCATCCCACGGCACTCAGTTGACCAGACTTGATATTCATGCATACTGTGTAGATAATCCATGTATGCTACAAGGCAGAGTAGAGGCCTTAACTACACTGCCTGAAGTCTCCAAAATCTTTGTGATACCCCTGAGTACAAAGCTCAGCTCATACTTTGTTCACAGTGGCAAAAAATTAGAGGTATTCATCCAGTTCTGGAACTTTCACTTTCTAGTGAAAGTCAAGGCTTGTCCCTCAGAGCCTCAGCTTATCCTCCCGGAGTGCAGACGGAGCACTGCACACCAGTTCAAGCTCTGCCACCAGCCTGCATTTGCAAGCAGGTAGGAGGACTTTGGACACCAGCTTATTGGACACCCACTTACCAGACATTACTCCTTAGCAAAACCTCTCGTGCTAGAAGCTAGTACTGCTTTAGGAACACCTTTCAGTCATTGTGTAGGTTATGTTACTTGGCGACAAGCCGTTAAATAACGGTATTACTACCAGGAACAGAACATTTCTGTTAGTGTTTCTTCTTAATAGAGAAAAGAGTAGTTAGAAAGTAGAAAAAAGGTAATGTTTTGAGAACTGACACCTACACAAAGTTGATAATCCTCATTTCTTTCTTAGTGTCACAGATTCCTGCAGCTATTGGATCCTTTACCGTAGGAGAAGCCAAATGATGATTCAGTCTGCCCTATGTGCAAGCCTTAGCTAACACCAACTGCTGAGTCTATGTGCACCCCAAGAATGGAATCAGTTGGAGATTTTTTCAAAGACCCACAGTTATTGCAAAAAAACCCAAAATAACCGTTTTTTTCCTGACTACATCTGGATGTGGATGTGGTCAGCCCCGGGTTCTGCCCTAGTATTTCCTGAAACAAAACTATTTGTCCCATGAAGCTCTGTCTAAACTCACACTATGACAAGTGTGATAGCAAACATTTTAAAGCACAGTTATTTTCATTCCTGTGACATGCCCTTGGACTTGGTTTTATCAACTGCTGACAGAGTCAAGGGCCTGGCACCAGCCTGGAGGTGGGATTTCTTGCCCTTTTCTTTTTTCACTTTTTTCTTCTGACTATTTTAGTCACCTGCTAGGATCTGAGCTGCAAACCAAAGCAGATGTGATAATCTCAGCTGTCACTGGGACGGAAGTGGCATTGTAAAGAGATAGGACCCAGACCACATAGCACTTTAAAGATCCAACTGCAACATGCTGATATACAAATAGTGACAAATAGGAAACCGCTGCAGCTTTTCAAACATCAATGCAAAGCTTTCACACGGACTATCACTATTGTCAGCTATTTCATTCATACCTCTGAGTACCATCTGACATAGAGTGTGCTGCAAAACGTCCTTCTCAAAGCTGCACGTTCAGCTTTAATGAGAAAAGGAAATGGTAGGCAGAAATAAAGTAATTGAACTGCCACAGTCATGGCAACCCTAAGAGTGGCTGAATCAATGAGGAGTGAAAAGTACAGCACGAGTGATGTGGACTTTCGAAAGGAAGGACATTATTGAGAAGGGCAAGGTTAGAAAATCACCATTAAAACTAGATTTAGAGGTATAAGCAAAGACTCAGTCAGTCTGAAAGAAATTATCTTCACATAATTAAGCATATATTTAATTTGATTTCTAAACCAGCTTGCACTTAAAGTTTTCCAAGAGTAAGTAAGTAGTCATTCTTATCACAGCAGGCGTTCTCTGAAATTTTGTGTCAGCATCCATTGTAGGTAAACCAGTCTGTTTATGGAAAACAGTTATTTTTACAAAATCATAAAGCTTTTAACTAAAATGTATATTTTGCCTGTCTTTGTGTATTTATAGGAGACTGATACCTTCTGCATATCATCTGTAGGTAAGATAGTGCTTGAATGACTAATTAATTTTGTATTTGCAGATACAGTATTAAGTTAAGTCTGATTCTGCTAGCAATTCTAATACTCTAACTTTGTATTTTTTAGGATTCTTACAATATTTTCTAACAAACAGGTTAATTTCAAGGGGGCTTTTCAGGGAGCAAAATGTTTTTTGGGGTGAGTAAAGCTAGCGACACTTTTAAGGTAGACTTCAGTAATAATTAAATCACTGTTTTTTCCTAGGTATCTCTGAATATTATATGCTTGAATTATTTATGTAATAACTTATAGGAGTTTGTTTTTACATGTTACGTGCAAAACTGTGAGTTTAAATTGTGCTCAGTTTTTTATATATTTATAAGAACTAGAACTAGTTTTGAATAGAGATAAGTCATTCTTTGACACTTCCACTGAAATATCATCAGCAACAAACTGCATAATATAAACTCTCAAGTTTCACTCTACAAGTCTAGTAATTGTATATGCAATATACAGGTTACTAACCTGTACAAAATTTGTTAACAGTACAAGTCTAGTAATTGTATCTATCAATGCAAATACTACCATGGCTAATTTTCCTTACCTTTTTTTTTCCTCACCTTTTTTTTTCCTCCTTCTTTTTAAAAGCGTATGAAACACAACCACCTGATCTAAGGACTCGCTCACCCTCCCATGGTGAGGGTGTTTTGTCCATGTGTATTTCTGAGTGTAGAGCAGAAGAAGGTTTATTTCATTCTGCATCTCCAAATGAAAAGTACAGTCAAATAGATTATGAAGTGCCAAAGGAAATTACTACTTAGGAAGAGTTCAGTTCGCAACCCTGTGTTTGTCTTCTATGGAGCACAGGTTACATGCTCTGTGCTGACCTCATTGACACAACTGTATTGTCTGGAGAAGCAATCCTGTGATTTTACAATTAATTTTGATTGTATGGTGCAAACATATCCCATTAGTATCCTTGTCAAAGTTCCAGTTTTACACTTTTGTTCTCCCTCAGGTTGTAGCTTGAAAGAGAATCTCACACAGGACAGCTGTGGAGAGAAAAGTTAGATATCTAAAATATGCATGTCTAGGCCTATACCAGTTGCATTATATTTCGTTCAGTGCTGCTGGTCAGAAAGAGACACCTCCAGAGAGCAATTCTTCTCACTCTAAGGTAAATGGCTGAAGTAGATCAAATGAATTGCTCTCTGGAAATACTTGTTGCAGTCCTTTATCTACATATCAGTCTTTAGGCGACTAAATTGATAATGTGTACCCCAAATTCCATGTCTACATTGTTTTGAAAACAGAACTGAGCCATTTAGGTCTTTATCATGTGGGAGTTGCATGCAAAGCCTTTGATGGGATCTCAAGGTTATTGGAAATGTCAGCTTCCTCAAGACTGCAGCGGTATCTCTCCAGGACTCGGTGTAAAGCCAAACAACCTGACACCTCCTCTAGCATACACCTCCCAGTTATTGCTGTAGTCCTGCTGTCTCAGAGTATTCTGATGGAGCATGATAGGGCCACTCTGCCAACCCTTTGCCACCCAAAAAATATTCTTATGATAATAAAAATCACAGATGTAAGGGGCTTTGTTATCCATTTTTGTGAAGACAGCTCACACAGGCTGTGGTAGAAGCCAGTATCTGAAGTTGAGATTTTCCTGTACCCAGCCATTACAGCAGGCTTTTCTTTACTATTTTTCACCAATACACCACATCTGGCACAGCCCAGTGCCTCTTCCATGGGGTGCTCCGGATCCAATCAACGTTTCCACACTAGAGCTTACACTGCTGTTGCCAAACCTGGAACTGATACAAGGTACAGCTTAAGAGAAGCTCAGCCTACGGCAAGGCTACAGGGACTGGAGATCTGGGTGGAAATAGCATGTTGTGATGGCAGCTGGTGGATGGGGAGAGCTGGTGGGAAAGATGTTGTTATAGGGCAGCCTTGGAGTGGCGTTCACACTCGTGTTCAAGGAGTTGACTGTCAGGTTTCATTAGCTCCCCTGGCTGCTGAAACAAAATACTCTTTTGAGTGGAAAGTCAGTTTGCTAGGACACCCACTTTACTCCTGAAATCAGAGTTATTCATGCTTTTCAGTCTAAACCAATACAGACTTGTGGACAAGGGAATAGTTAATTTTTGAAGGAGAAAATGACACGGGGTAGTTCTTCACAGGCCTGATCCCAAACAATTTATTTTATTTTTTCTGTTTGATGAATTTTCTTTTTTGAGCTCATAGTTATAGGTACTATAACCACTTGCCTTGGTTCACTGCAGCTTTGTAATACCCGCTGTGATACAATTTTAAAAATGGACTAAATTCAGATTTCAAGTTCATTTTAACAGCAAGTAAAATGTTTGGCTTGCAAAACTTGCCTTTCAGTAGACTGAATGTGTTTCCGTGCTAGCAGCTTCCAGGAAACTCTTAGGTTACAATTACAAGAAGTTAAAACTGCAGCAGCAGAATTGTTAACTGGAAGTCAGAATTTCCTTTACACCATTCCTTTTATACTTAATCCTACTGAGCTAACTGAAATAGTTTCTTTTTTATTTTTTTCTGTTACATTGTTTTGGTATTTTCATGACTTTTTTCCTTTCTCATCTTAACTTCTAATGATTTCTTCTTTGGTCTGGTTCTTTTACCTTATACTAAATTATCTACTTAAAGCAGCATTTTCTAACAACTCTTCCAAGTTATGAGATGCTCTCCTTTAAATTTATTAGAGATATGTCCAATTCTTAGAACAGGTTAAAGGCATTTTTTGTATTCTTTTTCAGGCTTCCTAATTACATGGTCAGTAATCCAAAGAAGAATGTAAGTAGGGAAGTCTGTGACAAGAACAATAAGAATGTTTGCTCTGTGGAACAAAACTGAAGCAGACTTCACAAGCTAAAGGAGAAGAAGGAAAGAAGGTAATGGGTGGATCCAGTTGGAAGAAAGATGCAGGGATTTTTCTATAAAGTAATAATTTAGACAATGAGAAACTGACTGAAGATAACTAGAGCATAATAGAAAATCTGAGGACTGACATGGAAATATAATTTAATAAGGCTCAGCAAACAATGAATCTAGGGATGATACTGCAAGACAGATGGTATCCCAACCAGATCTGTGCACTGCAAACTCAGATGACCCTCTTTCTTTAAATTAGGATGCAAGGAGATGACCCTGAGAAAGTGAGAAAGTGAGAAAGGACTGGGCTGGAATGCTGGCTGGGTAAGCCACAGGGATAGAGGACAGTTTGTTTGATCCTATCCATCTGTTACATGAACACAGATCTGAAAGATCATAGGATTGAGCAACCATGCTGAGAAATGGAAACAAAATTTATGTCAGAAGAAATGACACACAAGGCTTTGTTTGACTACTTAATACATATGTAAAATATGTAAAATATAAAAATAATATATTATGTTTATATGTTTGTTTATATAGCAAATGTGAGATATACAGATAATTTGTCATTGCTGCAGCCACTGGAATGTGCCAGCAAATCTGTGGCCCTGTGTGTCTTTACAGCTGCTTTTATATTTGGAGTATAAGCCATGTTAGCTTCTGGAGGATTTATCAGTTTAGAGGACAGCTGTGGAGTGTTTAGGAGAGAACCTAAGGATGACATGGCTCCAAAATAAATCTGTGTTCGTCTACTCCATCTTCTGACATGTGAGATTTTTCTACATAAAAAAACTTCCAGTGGAGGAGACAGAGCCTTCCAGGGATCTCCTGCAATTATTTCCCCACTCAACACCACAGGCTTTAAAGGCTTCTTTCTGTGATTCTTTTCTGTCTAACAGAAAAAAGAAGATAATACCTGGACAGATGAATAGATGGAATCTGTATTACTAAAAAGTGTTCAAAACATTCCAGTATACTAACTCTTTTCCATGAGGAAAAAAAAGATGTTAGTCACATTGCTTAATAAGCTTCTGGAAGTCTCTTAGAATTTATGGTTGCTACAGATAATATCGCACAGAACAAGGCAGCTGTAGCTTGCAAATAGACAACCCGACCATTTTATTGCCAACTTGTTTTGTTCGCACATGCAAATGAAATGAAATGTAAGGACTCTTTGGCAGCTTTTGGAAGACAGAAAAGTAAAATCTAAGTGAATGAAAATTTCCTTTTCATTTGTGTGATTTTTTTGAAACAACACAAACACATATGAAACAGCACATCAGGAAAACCTAGGAAATCAAGCCTAAAATGACCTTTTACCTTTGCCCTTACAAAGGAAGGCTGACAAATGTTCACAAGTTTCCATTCATTGTGTTTCGTAGGCAAATAGGAGACAGTAGGCATCTTGAGCCAGTCGGTATTGATCCTCCTCTAAGACTGTTGTGCTTAACAGCTAAGCAAATTCCAACAGTCCTTCTAAGAAATCTGAGTTTTATCCTAAGTCACATTGGTCACTGGTTACATTTGAAAATTTTCAAGTCATCATTTGAGATGTTGGTTTTAGATAGTATTGCACGAGGTTATAAATTCCATAGTCCAGGATCGATTCTGAAGTATTTATATTTATTTCTCAGAAAGATGTCCGACTTTTGCCATGCTGTTCTGTACTAGTCATGATAATTTCAGCATTCTGTTTCACCGTTTTCTTTTTTACACCACATCCACAAATGCAGTCGTGCAGCTGTTCCTCATGTGATTATTTCTAGTAGTTTCATTGTGGTTGCCCATATGAATAAGGCTTATTGTTGTGGTGTACCATCATAGGCTACAAATATGCAAAAATCATAAAGGGACAGGAAACTTTCAAACCTTTTAAATAATTTCTTTTGGTTTTGGATATGCATTCTTTTTTTTAAATTTTGTTTTGTTTTGCTTGGGTTTTCTTTTGTTTCGTTTTGTTTTAAGATCACCCTGAAGCTATTTAAAAATAGCTTTAAAAAGCTTTAAAGCAGCTTCCAGTGATTTACTTTAAGTCAGTCAACCACAGGGTAGCAAGCAGTTTTCAAATCTGCCAAGTCTTCAGCCAGTAGAAATTAGCAATTATGCAGTTATTTTTTATAGTTGCATATTGTATAAAAATATAAATATCTATAAAATAAAATATTGTATAGATTATTTTATGACATTATATAACATTTATTTGTGGCAGTATAACTCCTATAATTATTATAAATTACAGCCAAGTGAACTGTCAAGGAAATAAGCCCAGGGCCAAAGTCTAGTATTTCAGAGTACACATTCACACTGGAGAAACAGGGCTCCTAAATATACTACTGTAATGGATATTGGAGAAGCATACACTATACAAAAAAAATTCTGTTTTCCTTTTCTTATGAACGGCATGTGGTGAAAACTGTTCCCCGGTGCCAGCAGAGATCTCTGCTGCATCAATTACTCTGCCATGGAGATAAGAACTATGAGCTCTTGGACCCACATACAGTGTAAACAATCCTCGCTTGATGGCTTTGCTGAATACAGCTCACATCCTATTTCTTCTTTCTCAGCTCGTGTCTTGGAACTGTATCTAAACTGACCTCGAAACAAGGAACGCTTATCCCAGTTCTTTGTGTATGAAGTTACCTTCTCAGAACGAAAGAAATGTGAGCTACACCGAATTAAGGGACTGAGCAGGCAAGTCAATAATGGAGGATTTGTAGTCATAAAGACTACTTTGAATTACAGTGTCTGCAGGAGATCTCGTCAGTACTTTTATGTCAGGATGTTATTGCTCATCTTCTCCATGCTGCTCTTAGTATAAAGTGGGTCGGCAGTCACAAGTATTAACACTGCAAGAGATATATCACTGGTTTGTGTAGCAAGGGATGTAGTCTCACAATAATAAATATTGTACCCAAATACTGAATCATTCCACAGTTTTAATGGAAACATCTTTGACTACATCAAGAAAGACTGATTACAGAAATCCGGGAATCAGCATATGGTCTGGCTTAGCTGGAAATCTCCATCACTTCTGAGTAGAAAAATCCTCTTCTAAAGGCTACGACAATCCTTATGCTGATAACAGAAGAAAGATGCGTCCCATGGTATGCTCTTGAGCAGCTGCTGGTGGCCATGACATAACATGAGGCATCTCTTAAAAGTACAGAGCAACCTTAACAGTAGTTCAATGACAGCTGTGTAAGTAAATAAACAATTTAAATTGAGGCAGTTAAACTTTGAGTAATCTAAAAATCTGATTTGTTACAAAACCTAATGCATCAATTTGTACTTTTGTTAAATTCAGCCTTCATTATTTTAGTTTAGTACAAACTTTCTAAACTTAGTTTAGACAAACCTGAATCATCTAAACCAAAATCAGAATGGCCACTTGGAAGTTCTGCATCAATTTCCTATCAGGATTTAAACCACACATTTGTTGTACTCCATTGAAAATAGAAGAAAATTATGTAGAATTCTGTTCACATTACACAACTAACTCCTGAAAAGACATCACTAATACTCACGGGAAAGTTCTTACAACTAACACTGGAGAATGAGTATTATCCCAGAAGTCTGAATTAAACTGATTAATTGACTGATAAACTGAAAGAAGTGTCATAATTGTCTTATGAGTCAGTGGAAAAGGCAAGAAGTGAATTATTCTGTATCCTCCTGAACTTGCATAGGAATTTATTTACAAGGGACTATAGTTATCCCAGTTGGAGTTCAGCCAGTGCATGAGAGGTAACCCCACCTCTGCTTTTTTTTGGAAAAAAAGAAGCTATATTCATGCCACGCATCAGTGCAGAGAAAGATTTAGTTGCTTATATTAATCCTGCTGCAATACCTTCACTGAACATGAGAAATCTAATTGGAAAAATAAGCTTTTATAATTCCACCTGAATGGGTAGAAAGATCACAGAGCATTTACTTGGTCCTTCCTCAAGTTTCTATTGGCAGGGTTGCAATAATTAAGTCTAAACCACAGAGTTACAGTGAAACTGATGACATCATTCTGAGAAGCAGGTAACACACGTAGTTTTATGAACAGTAACATGCTGCAGGTTACTGAGAAACTTCCACTAAACCCTCTTGTCCTTCACCACATGACATACCTAGATTTCCAGGGAAGGAATAAAACTGCGTATTTTTTTTGCATTTCCATTTATGTGCAACAGAGACACACATACACATCTGTGCTCTTTCCTACTAATATAATCAAAAGAAACAACATCAAAGTAATTTATGGTGTATCTGCTCAGTGGAAACACACATGTCCTTTACCTAACACTAAACAGCCAGTTTCAGGTATTTGAATTTAAGATGAATAAACAACTTTATAGACCTGGGGAAACTGTCTGATAAAAAAAAATGTTATCTTCAGAATGTGTATTATGGATTCCATGGAGTATATCAGTGTTGTATAATCAAAGTCATTTGTAAATGTTTGTACATTTCTGTACATAAACTTTGGCATATCGGTATATTCCACTGGAAAAAAACAACAACAAACAAACAAACAACAAAACCATCAACCCAAAAGCTGCTATTCAGAAATATCTGAATATGCGCTGCTTGCATAATATTTGGAAGGGTAGATGAGCTGTATCTGGGAAAAAATCAGTCTTAGCCAGATGCAGAAAGAGCACTCCATTATTCCTTTCAGGCACTAGGAGAATTTTAAAAAGGAAGTCAAATGAACCTACTCTAGCACATCATTGAATGGGTTACTATGTGTGGAGATGTTAAGAAAAGTCACCCATCGGCTGTATTATTTTAATTTTTACAAGTATACAGAACTAGTAGCTCATTTTAAATTAAAATACTGATAAAATGATATAAAAGTCGTAGCTTTTTACGCTTCCATCTTTTAGAGCATAAAAAGAGGAATGCATCTTCTCTGGGTTTTATGATCCAATTCTAAGTTGTTTATTATATGTAAAACCTCCAGACTGTCTCCATGTCTAATGTTCGGTGAATACTCCCTCGCTTCCTCTATTCTTTTAGCACTTACTCCAACCACATAATTTGTTATGCTTTGGTGGCCATTAGCTTGTCAGCTCTTTTCCTAACTTGAATGGATTTGCAGGACAGAAAGGTTATTATGACCATCTAGCTTGACCTCTGTAGCAACATAAGCCAAGACATTTTATAATGTGAACTTTGCCTTGAGTCTGTAATTTGAAGGATGACTTAGAGCTCAAGATTTAGACAAGATATTGATTCTTAATTTAGAATTTTGGAGATAAGTTTAGCGGGTCCTTAGGGATATTATACCAAAGAACTCCTTTCGTGGCTAAAAGAAAAGGATCTTGTGCTTATTCTAAATTAGTATAATTTCACCTGCCAGTTACTGGTTCTCACTGTCATCTCACCCGACAGATTAAAGAGACTTTCAATATTTTAAATTTTCTGCTCATGCAAATCCCAGTATGTTATGATCAAGCTTTTCTATAAGCTAAACAGATGCTGCTGCAGTATCCCACTGCAAGGCAGATTTTCCCATCTTCTTCAATTTGTCAATTATTTGTGTTAAAAAACAATACCACTATTTAAGTAATAGTTTGATGACATATATAACAACATTATTATTACATCTTAATATTCTTCTGCTTTCACATTCCAGATTTGTACCATAAACATGAATCTCTGAGTTGTTTATAATCACAATACAATACCTCTATAACTCAACCTAAAAATAGTCTTTGTGCTTAGATGCCTTTCCACTCATCTCTATTCAGATAAACAGTTCAGTAAGTCTCATTCTAGACGTCCTGCAAAAAAAAAAGCAGGCTCTGCTTCAGAAGTAACCTCTCTCTATGAATATTTATGGCTGCATCTATGTTATTAGTGATTATTTTGTTTTCTTTATGTAAATTAATAAAGATTATGAGTAGGATTGGGAAAAAATAAAATCTATGTTGTACTTTGCTAAATGATTTTCAAATGAAAATCAATAATGGTTTTCAAGATATAATTACTTTTCAGATCTGCTGGGTAATTTTTTTGTTCAGATAAATGTATGTTGCAAGTTTTGTATAAAAACATTTTCAAATAGAATAAGGCATAATGTCTTCAAAGAAGCTGAAAATTATACTGTTACCCTTGCCAGGTGAAATACTAATGCCATCAAACAACAGGCCTAAATTCCAGCAAATCCTGTTGATATTCGAAACTTGGTAATTCTTTAATTCCTACATGTGATTCTTACGTTTGACTTTCATGATTTTGCCAAAGGTTCTCATCATGTTATATTAGCTCACGTAACCTTTTGCTTTACTTTTCTAATGGGCACCAAATCAGTTTCTCTCTTGCATTTCCGGAACAAGCATAGACAGATGGAATACCACCATGAATGATTCAGAATCCCTTAAAATTCGTGGATGACTCAGATGATTCTTAAAGTTTAAGTGTTTTTACCTTTACCTGTTGCTATTTAGCATCCTCAGTAAGTAATGACTGAACCAAACATTTGAATTTTCCCTATAAACTATCACTGCATTATCCACGTTTCTATCAAAGAAATGCTTTTGTACATCATCTTTGTTACTGAAAATTGTACATTTCAAAGTAGCAAGGAAACCCTGCCACTCATGATTTATTTTTACTCCTGACATTTAAAAAAAATTATTCCTCTTGTCCTTTAGGCAATGAGCCAAGACTTTTAGTTCATGTATTACCTACTATTACTCATTCTCATTGTTTCATAACCACCGACTTATCATTTCTGCTTATCAGCTTTCATAGTTTTCCTTTTGTTTTGTACCCATATTAACTGTTGCTTTCATTTTCTTTCTTTAATTGAAAGTGTTCAGCTGAAAAGAAACTTTGATGATTGTGGTAATATCATCTTGTGGGCACCCTGTACAGTCTTCCTAAATAATCTACTATTTACCTACTTGATGTGCTTTTCCTACATATTTATCATTCAGAGTTTTCTTCAGACTTGGAACATTGTCCCTTTTCCAGCAAAGCTGCATAATATATCGGAAATATTTATATATAGCAAATACAGTTAAATTATGCTATTTTACATGCAAGCAACCACACAAATCAGTTGATTAGACTATTTTTTGGTCAGAGTTGTCAGAATTCAAAGCACTTGAGCGCTCTGAAAATAACGTAGGATTTTATTTTAGAAAATTATCATCTATTATTTATACAAAATCTAGGGCATGTTTACTTCTGGAGGTTTGAGATCTAGACATGTTCTGCAGACTAAGATGAAAAAAATAAAAACACGAAAGCTTATTCTAGTTACTTTAGCTAAATGTTTACAGAGCTGCTCATCCAGATCTGTATTCAGATAATCTGTCTCACTACCGACCAATTTATCAGCCTAAACATTAACTCATAAACACACCAGGTCTCGGATTTGTGAAATCGGGAACTCTACTTAGCTTTAATGAGCCCAAAGAGTCTCCATCTCGGTGCATTCTGTCTTTCTTATGGGAAGTATAAACTAATACGAACACTCAAGTTGTGACAGACATCCTACTGAAAAACCACAGCTCATGCATTTGAAAAAATGAGCCATTGACATAGAGCTGCAAAGTATCTGCAGAAAGATCCTTCACTGACAAAAACACTCCCTCAGTATAAGCTACACATGTGCGTATTTGGACTTTTTATCCTCTGTCTTGCTGAAAGAATTTCCTTAGTTATTTGCAATCTTATTAGTTACAGATGTATCTGTGAAGCATCCAGAAAACCAGGCCCTTTCTCTGGCAGGCATTCCTTCACTACGCAGCCTCTGATTACAAACACTTTGATTATTTTGTTTTTTGACCTGAAACACCCCCACCTCCCACCCCAGCCTTGTCCACAGCACTCAGTTGCTCCCTCCATTAGTGATAAGCTACATATTCGGTGCAGAAAAGTGTTTTAGCTTATATAAAAAGATGTGTAAGAAGATAAAAGTGTGCAAGCCTGTGTGTTCTCAAATGCTCCAAGTGTAAATGTAGTCATAAGGTGTCTAATGCCTGCACACCTTCTGACAGTACTACTAACCAGTCACTCAGAGGGAATTCTCAGCAATTAAAAAAAGGTACAGGCTTATGCAAGGGAGCATATGCATGCAACTTCACCTACAAACAGAAACCATTTTTGAGAAGAAAATCCTGCAAAGGAAAATCTCGAAAGTTGCATGCAAAGTTCAGAGGCGTCCCTGCCCATGGCAAGGGCATTGAATTAGATGATCTCTAAGGTCCCTTCCAACTTAAGTCATTCTATGATTCTGATACTCTGTAGCACTGTTACAGCCTAAATATGACCGAGTTACACAAATTGTATCTTTTCTCCTCCAATTCTGAGTGGAGGAACTTAGTTATAACAGTAAAATGCATTTGAAGGATTTGGAAATGAATATTGAGCCACAAGAGATGGACAAGACTTGGGCTCAGAAGGGTCGTGACAGATGAGTTCCTCCAGGTGAGCTGAACAGAAGTCGTTTCCCAAGAAAGGCTGGATCAGATGATCCTTGAGGTCCCTTCCAACCTGGTACTCTTTGATTCAAAAAAGAATAATCTCAGAAATCTCTTTGTTCGGATGCACGAGCAGCGCTACTGACAGGCTGGTTCTGAACTGTGGCTATTGCAGCTTGAGCACCAACTTCCCAACTTTTTTACTTTCTCGTTGCATCAGGCGCTCACATAGACCCACGTGTGTGCAGATATAGAGACAATACAGCTGCGGAGCCCAGGTAGGGAGAGCAGAGCCCAGGGAGGGCCCAGCGTCTCCGGACACTGCTCTGCAGCCACGGAAGCGACCCCCACCGCTCCAGCTGCGCTTCGCCACCGGCTCAGTCGCTCGAAGCCTAACAGAGCCGCGCTCCCCGCCGCACCCTAGGGAACCGGGAACGGGCACAGCCCCTTCCTCACCCTGGGGCTCCACCGCTACCGCCACCGGGACCGGCACCGCAACCGGGACAGGCACCGCGACCTGTACGAACACCCAAGCTCAGCCGCGGCCGCGGCCGCCACCGCCTCCGTTCCCCACGACCCGCCCCGCAGGGGGCGGGTCCTGCCCGGCAAGGGCGGGAACTTCCGGCTTCAGGCGACCCCGCCCCTCACCTTGGGCGGGGGTCCGCGCTAAGCCAATGAGGGTGGGGAGTCGCAGCCGG
>VWZK01001333.1:40254-94493 GCA_013396935.1 Baryphthengus martii | reverse complement strand
CGGCCGCTTCCCCGCCGTGACCCGCCTCGGGCCAGGTGGAGGGGCCTGCGTGTGCCGCCTTTCTCCTCCACCTGTAGAGCGGGTGCAGCTGGCGCTTGGCCTTGTTTGACCGGAGTGCTTTGAGGGGTGGTGGTGTGTGTATGGGGGGGTGTGTGTGCGCAAATAATGCTGCAAAAGTGGTTTTTCATCTCATTGCTGCCTGCGTGCTCTACACCGAAAAGATGTTTTTTTTTTTTGTTGCGTGTGTCGTACAGAATGAAAGATGAGNNGTGTCGTACAGAATGAAAGATGAGCGCTGGCAGGTGTAGTGGGGATGTTTTAATGTGTTATCTGCCTCGCCTGTGCTAGCACGTGGTGGTGGTTCTTGCCGGTTCACAACTGGATGCATTAGTTCAAACTGCTGAAACTGAATTTGCGTGAAGGTGTTAGAAGGTGAACTGAGTCGTCTGAGACCGGGAGAGAGAAGTATGGGGCTTTTTTTGGCCTGACTGCACCCAAGTGACAAAGTTTTAAACAGCTTTAGCAAGATTTTTCAAAGCTTCTATCTTGAAGCTTTTATTAATGGTATACGCTTGTTTTCCATGTGATTTTGTTACCTCTAAGGGGAATGTTTTAACCCTGTGAGTACGGAGCTTAGCTAATGCTAAGTGTGGTCTTGTCTAATTTTTTCAAACTGCTTGTCAGAACACTGCTTATCTTGTCACAGATAAGTGTGGTGAGAGTAACAAATACTGTAGCTGTAATTCAAAGACAAATATCTTTCTTTAATAAAACGTTGGCTTTAAAATTAAATTACTCTTTATTTAAGTGTAGGTCACGGAATATGTAATAGAAGACTTAATGGGCATAGTTCAGGATCCATCTGAATACTGACAACTTTCCACAAGACACTGGCACATATAAACGTAATGAACTTTCAGTGTATGTTAACACTTCTCCAGGACACAAGTCTTTCCTGGGAAGAAGGATATGTATATATATATACGTATTTAGAAATATTGAGTGAGCATGAAAGGGATTTAGGTATGTTCATGACACAAATGTTTCTTTTGCATTAGTCTGCAACTCTGCCCTCCTTCCCCCTTTGAAGTGTTTTTTTATTATTATTATTATTTTGCTTCTGACTAATGTCACTGAGATGAGTTGGATAATATTTATCTGATTCTTTAATTCATTCAGGTTGGCAAAATACACAATAATGTTTTCTGCAGAATTTTAAGGAGGTCAAAGTACTGATGGTGTGAAGTGGTGTACTGGCTCAACCTTATTCTGGCTGGGGTCTTCTGTTGCTATTTTAGAGATCAAAAACAGTGGCTTATCGTTCATGTCAGGTTTGTGATCCTTTTCTGTTTTGCAGCAAAATCCTCCTCTCTCCCCCATAGAGCCTTGTGCTGAAGTTCACCTTCCTGATTTAGCTATATTTTGCCCCTATTTGCAGTGGTGTCTTTCCTACTGTTATAAATGCTGTTCATTTTATCCCTGGACTCCTGTGCTCCTGCTCAGATACTGTTTAAATCATGAAATAAAAGGCTAGTGATTGCAGTTTTACCTTTATCTTTTTAACTTTTCTTCTTCTTTCAATGTACTGTAACTCTTTTTGTTGAGCATTGTGATGTTTATAATGAAATTGTACCTTTTTTTTTTTTTAATGAGTTTAGTGGGGATAGTTCTGGTTTTGTTTTGTGGGTTTTTTTTGTTTTCTTTTTGTTTTTTTTTGACTATAAAACACTTTAAAGAAATACTTGCTTCTATACGTTTGACAGGTTGACCTCTTTTGTAGCTGTTGGTGTTTTTGGTCTTTATTATCTGAAAAACCTCCTAGGCTGATTTGGTGGATACTGTATTTGGATATGTGGCTTTAAAGAAAAGACCCACTTTCTTTTCTAAGCTGCCTCTCATGGCTCTTTGATAGAGCAGCCTGCCAGGAATTGTTGAACTGGGTTGTCAACAACATGCCTTGCTTGAAACACCCTTCAGCATTGGTAACTAATGTGATCTTACTGTCACCACTTGCTCCTGAACAAATACTGAAGTTTTCCGATAGTCAAAAAATACTGAGGCTGTTTTCCATTGGCTAGTCTTGCAGTGTAGCACCTGGAGATAGGAAGGAATGAGTTCAAACTAGCAGTCCTTGGTGGGTGATCTCTCCAGGTATGTACAGCCAAATATTGCTTCTGACTGTACATCTCTGCAGCAGAATGTACTGAGCAGTGATGCAAATCATCCCGTCATTACTTGCAGTAGCAGATTAAAGTGAACTGCTGATACCTCAGAGGTTGTATAGATTCGCTGACTTATTATTGTGGCTACTGTTTAACAGTTCCATCCATTTTTACCATGAACAATATATTACTAGACTTAAAGATGGGCTTGCTGCTTTTTTTTTTTAATGAGGCTTATTAGATCATATTTCTAATGTACGCCTGTCTCTTTTTCTGCTTTATAAATGTTCTGAGAATCATACTGATGGAAGACAACTGAAAACAACAAGCCAGTAGGATAGCATGGTATACCTTGAATTTTTAGATTGCTCTTCATTGGAAAAGTTAGAGATTTTCTGCCAACTTTCAGACTAAGTAGCTTGACTGAGTAGTAAAAACCATTAAGCAGATGAGGTTAGCCAAGCTAGTTTTCATCATGGAATGAAGCAAGCGATCTTGTCAGCATTTCACATCTCATACATTCTTTCTGTTACATTTAGTTTGCTGAACCAACAAGTGCGGTTTGGTTGGCTGAATGGAAGACTTCTCCTTTGGCAATCAGCTTTTCATGATGGTATAAGGCACATAATGCGTATCTTGATTATTTGGATTCAGTTTTTGCTATCTTCTGCTTGACAGTAGCATCTTTGCTGAATATGGTCTTCTGCATTTTTGCTGTTGTTTCGACTTCAGACTGGCCACATGACTTAGTGTGATGCGTCTGGCTCCTCAAATACATTTATGTCTGAGGAGGAGGACTGTGGGAATGACAAGCCTGTCTCTTAAAGCAGCAATCTGACCGAGAACAGTTTTCAATGCAATTTTAGTGTTGCGCAAAATTGGAAGCAGTCTCTTTAAGTGGTGGTGAGTTACTCAAAGCATGTTGGATACAGATCAGTAGCACTGCTGGAGGGGTATGTGGTGTCTTCTTCAATGATATGTTAGTGATAAATTATCTCTGTGACGAAACAATATGTTCTACCCTATATTAAATTAAGCTGACACTTAAGGATAATAAGCAATTAAGGGAATGTTTCGCTTACCAGATGTGGTCTGCTTTTGCCTAGCTGTTAATAAAATGCCCTTATCAAATATGCAGCTAATGAAAGTCTTTAAATATACCAAATAAAGCAGCAAAAGTTGTTTCTTCTTTGTTGAAATTAACTTTGTATGCAAGAAGTGTGAGGTGTGGAAAACAGAATGAAATCTGAGTGATTCCCAGATTATTCTGTGCAGTTCTCGTTTTTGATTTGGGCATATAAAATGGGTTTGAGTATTTGAAGGCTGAAATCATCATATCTTAATACGGTCTTGGGCTTTATGTTAAACTTCAGGTAACCTGGTAGAGCTCTCAGGTTCTAAAACTCTTGCAGAAATTCAGCTTTTCAGATGTGGAGAAAAATCAGTACATCATAAAGTGTTTGCATCTCCTGGTGAGTCTTCGATCTTAAACTCACTCATGTTCTTTCTTCTTTTTTTTTTTTAAAGAAGACTTATTTTTGATTTTAACATGACGTCAGCTTCATCTTTCCAATCTTGACCTCTGCTTTCTGTGAATCTCAACTCCATAAAAAAGACGGATAGGTACACTCTATGCTATATTATTGCAATGTCTTTAACATTGTTTTTTCCAAGAATATGGGAAGGATTATGTAGTATTTATCTTGGTTTGGTATTTTCCTTTCTGATTCCTATACCCCTTCGTACGCCCTGTGCACAGAGGGCTTGTGTGCTTTTCTGTAAAGCAGCTTCTCTGTATTTGATGAATGGAGTATTTGGAACCTCATTAACTGTGAGATTTCAGTTGCAATGTTTACGTAGAAAGAGATAGTTGATGGCTTGCTTTAGGAAAGGAGGAATTAAAAAGTGGTATGTAATGCTGAACGTCTGAGTGGGGACTGGGATCTTTCAGAGCTGATGGATACAGAAAAGCTGGAAACATGGATAAGACCTGAGCTTTCTGTTAAGGAATGTGAAATTGTATATGTAAGGAATTTGAACGAAGAAAATGGTTATGAATGGATGAGTCAAACCAGGGAGATGAGAATTGACACTCAAGATTTTAAAGGAAAAATTGTGTCTGACAATGAACGTCGTCCTAACACATCTGATCTTGGAGGAATTCGATGCGAATGGTAATGCTTATTCAGCCAGCCTCTGAACTGTTGAACTTTCTCTGTGCTTGTGGGGGAAAAACTTGATACTCAACCCTGAAGAAGTTATTTTAGTTTAGGGTATGCACCACTTACCTTCCCTAAAGGAAAGAAAAATTGGCTGAGAGTAAGATCTTTTTGATAAAGATGCTAATTTTATTTCAGCAAAGTGCATGTAAAAACCTTTTTGATTGGATACAAAATGCTAGTGAGAAAACTATGTTATTTCTGGCACGTTTGATACTGGTAAGACTTGCTGGGTGTGATAGACGTTTCTGTGGTTGTGAAGATTCAGAGGTTGGACTATAGTACTAAAGTTTCTGTGAATAAATACCGTTAAACTTCTTCAGAAAGGGAATGTGGGGGGAAAAATACTGGACAGCTGAATTTCTGCATGGACAAAAATACATTCAGTAACATTAGATCAGTCTCGCTAGCTGCGCCTTATTTCCTTATTATTTTCTGGAACTTTTTCTATCCCACTAGATAAGGATAATTATGTTTAAAATAAAGGAGTAAGTGCTTTAAAATAGTTGCTTCTGTTACAGCAAAGGTCAGACGTAGGGTGATGCTGGAATGAGCTTTCAGTCTGTGGTGGCAGCAGCTCATGCAGCACAGACACCACAGTATACCTTCTTTTCCCTCTCTTCCTCCTACCCATGTCCTTCAATACTCAATCAGGATCACACATTTTTATCTCAGTGGAATTAGAACTCATTACACCTGAATTTAAATTTGGGAATTTCACAACTCTGCAATGATTATTTGTTTTCCCCATATTGAAGGTCTTGTGCAGTAAACTTAAAATGTGTGTATACTTTATAACATATATCCCACTTAAGTCATTTGGTTATGCTGCATTGTGCTTCAAGAGAAATGTTTTGAAAAAGTCTATAATTACTAATTATAGTCATCTGTTTTTTCTGTTGTATGGATGTAGATGTTTGAGTTAATTTTAAGCATGTATAGTTATTGGACTGAATGGTCATTTGCATGTGAGTAGTGTGTGCCTGAGATTAGATAACCATCAGGTATATGCAAACTCAACAGTTTGTGGATTTAGCAGTTTTACCAGTCATTTGTATTTTTGGGATAACTTTTACGATTCTGCCAAATTCATGTGTGTTTGCTTTAAAAATAGGAAGGAAAAATTACTGGTAAGACACTGAAGCAACTAAGGGGAGTTCAGTTTTCCAGGTGGCAGGAAGCTTGATTCTGTCCTTCTGATAAATGTATTGCCTATATTCCTTTAATTTGAGAATTTCTTTGACTACTAGACATGATTTAGTGCCAGTGGATCTTTACGGAGATAAAGAAAAGGTTTGACATCTTTAGCTCTCATTTAGACCTGAGATTTCTGATGGCAGTTGAAGAACTTACTAGTGCAGTTATCTTAATACGGTTTTAATATACGGTATTTTATTTTTTTATTTTGAGGTTGAATGATCTGAAGTACTTCAGTTGACTTAGATATTGAAAGCAAAACTCCTTCATTTTCAAGAGGGTAAAGACAAATTAGTTCTCTCTCTCACCCCTTAGGTTGTCCATGTCCATGAAAAACCATTAATTATGCAAGGCAGAAAAGGCATAAAGTTGCACAAGTAGTCCATGTGTTGCACGATGCCTTTCTCATTGAAATATTTTTGAAATAGCATGTCTAAAGATGAATAGGTACTTCAGTAATTCTGACCATGTAACTTATTTTAGATCTTAATTTAGAGGATAGATGGGTGTGTGAAGGGAGGCTTACATTCTGTCTTAGTCCAGAGGCACTGATGTATCTTAATAATCTATGAAATGATGGTACGTATCGCACCATGAGAAACCTGTGCGGTATTTTTTTAATTTTATTTTTCCGTAAGGATCCTTAAAGTTATTTTTGAGAGAATGAAAGTGAGCATATATTATCTCAAAATAGGGACTTCCTGTAATATTAAAAAACTGAATAAATTAACAGTCCTAGATGCCTTAAAAACCAACCTGATTAATGTTATGGACAAGATTGCTGAGCAAGGATCAGAATTTCGTTGGTACAATGGACTCTGTTTTGAAAAAAAAAATTACTAGACATCTGATGGTCTTCAGAACGTGGAGCAGAAGCTTTGAAGGGAGTTTTAGGAAGTAAACTGTTCTGGAGCACAAAGGTTTGGTCAGAGCAATCCAACAGCTGTAGCTGAGGTTCTCTTTTATACTCCCATTGTGACCAATTGAGAGAAATAGCAGCTTTGCTGCAGAAACATTAAAAAAATTAAAATCTTAATCTGACTGCAGAGATGGGGGATGGGATTCTTTGTTGGCATAAGGATGAATTACTGCGTCTGTTAGAACAGTTTGTCATCTCGGCCGTGCCCAATGGATCCGATGTGAGAGGAGGAATGGAGAATCCAGATACTGCATTCTTCTGCTGTGTGCAGAGATTGCTGCCTGGTTTGGAAACTCAGGCAGTTCAAGTGAGGGGAAGAATGAGAGAGAAGAAATCAAGAGCCTTTGTTGAAAATTGTCTGGATCCAACTCCTCGAACTAGTGAAACTAACCACTCCATTCTGACTCATGCTCTATTTAAGGCAGAGGTGTTGCATTGGGGCTACTGATGAATATCCAGCATCAATAAACACAAGCAACAGGAAAGATCTCTCCAAGGGATGTGGTGCAAGCGGGTGCTGGCTGTGGTTCTCTCACACAATCACAGACTGGCTGAGGCTGGAAGGGGTCTCTGGAGATCATTTGGTCCAATCATCCGCTGGGCCACCTAGAACAGGTTGTCCAGGGATACATTTGGATGGCTTTTGAGTATTGCCATGGATAGAGACTCCACAGTCCCCCTGAGCAACCTCATAGTGAGAAAGTGTTTTCTGATGTTCAGAGGGAGCCTTCTGCATTTCAGTGTTTTTGAGGAGAGTCAGGTATTTATACACATCAATGACATCCTTCCGAGCCTTCTTTTTTTCCAGGCTGAGCGGTTCCGTCTCTTTCAGCCTTTCCTCACGAGAGAAATGCTCCAGTCCCCTCATTATCTTTGAGGCCTGTTGCTGGGCTCTCCAATCCGTCCATGCGCTGGGGAACCTAAACCTGAACACTTTTGTGTACCTGTTCTGTAAGGTGTTAGGTTGCTTTTTAAGAACAAAGCAATCTTAGCTCTGTGTGCTGAGGAAGCAAGCAGATCACAGCCAGATTCAGACTGGAGTACTTGTTGGTGTCAGTGTAAATCGAGACCTTATCTGGATTTCTAGTTTTATGCCTCTGGGCCCAGGCCAAGCTTTAGTTTGGAGCCTTCTCAATAAAAAGACCCATTGCTATTAGAGGACCAGCTAGAACTTCTTTCTGCTCACCAGCTGAAGGAAAGGATGTCAGGTAGTGTAAGAAGGAAATTTGTTATTCATCCCCTGGCACTGCTGTTTCAGAAAAGATCATGAAAGTTCCGGATCATTTTTCTATCTTGAGACAAGGAGAAGGAAGAAATGTCCGTTGAGGCTGAACATTGTCTGAAAAATCTGAGTCACAGGATTTCTGCAGAGAGGTGAAATGTAAAGGAGACTTGTTTTGCACAATATTGTCAGTGCGGGTAGCTCTGGAGGAAATCTCAACTTTACAATTCTGAGCAAATCAAGGAAACATGGTTCAGACTGGCCCTCTTTTCCCTGACTGCTTTGTAGTATTCTTGCAAGCTGCTTCTAGTGATGAGTCTAGGAAATAAAAGTAGAAATTGAAAAAGTGTAGGACACTAAATCAAGAAAACTACTCACTTTTCAAAATGATACTTCACTTTTCTGAAGTTGTTTGAAATTTTCAGAGGTGAATGAATTTGTGCATAAACAATGTTGCAGTCTCTACAAGTTGAAATCAATTAGTCCACTTTGAAGTTTCTTCTATTAAGAAACATAGTTGTTCTTGCAATGGGAATATCAAGTAACCACATATGAAATAAACTGGGCAACCAAAATATGCTTTAAAACACATCTCTTCCCCAAACCCAAACAAAACAAGAAAAACACCCTCACCTTGCGATGATAAATAAAGAAAAAAGTAAAGATTTAAATTTAGTTGCAACAAGGCTGAGTAGTGCTGATCCAGAGGTGCTAGGATACAAAGAAGTCTGTCATATAGATCCATCGAGTGTAAACAGATAATCCTTAGCTGCTGGTTTGTGTACTTCTGGGTGCTTTTTGGTCTTCAGGTGTTGCTACTGACTTAAAAAGAGGTGGCATATTGACAGATACTGATCTAGATTTGGAAATTTGAGGTATCGAATAAATGTACTCCGTGAATGGGTGGGAGTTATTTGTTGAATTCAGAGATAAGATTGGGGTTTATATTTTTAATACTATAAAATTAATCCCCCAACAAAGAGTGACTGCACATTATACTCAAAGTGGATAATGCTTGCATAATTGTAAGTACAGAAAGCATTTAAATACCAGGTTAGATCAGTGCAGGATGTAATACATCGCAATTTTTGTGTTCTCTGAAGTGAAATGTGGTTGATTTCAGGAGCCTGGAATTCGATAACCCTGAGTTTGCAGGCATTTAATTTGGTTTTAGCTTGCAAGTCCAGCACCTCCACTGCCTTTGGATGCTTGTGTTTTGATGCTAAGATATATGATCTTCCTACGTTATTGCTTACTCAAGGCACAGCTGCTCTTCCTGTGCTGCAAAGAGAACAGCAACATACCTGAATAAGAAAAACAGAAACTTCACAGAAAGAGCTAGGTCTTTTCAGTGAGAAATGCAAAGACTTGTAAGATAGCTGTCAGTCTCATTTTACCAGTTTGTGAAGGAATCAGAAGTGAAATGGAAATGCTATCTGACATTGTGGATATTAACAGAGAGAAAAGAGGCTTTGGTTTTAAGGTGATGGAAAGGTGGTCGTCCATTTTCCAGTTTGATCGCATTGCCAATGCTGTTTTGTGCTCTTTCTTCTTTAATGTTGCGTAATGGTCTTTATATCCTTTGGTTTCAGAAGTACTACTCTTCACTAGGGCGCTGATATTGACAGAGAATCTGCTTGCACTTCACTTGGTGCCTTCCTAGGCTCGCTTGTAGGCATGATTATAAGTGACACCAGCCAGGCAATACAATAATACAGAGCTGAAGCTTTGTGAAAATAAGATTGCAAGTCATCTCATCTAGCTCAATTTCATTTGCCCCAGTACAGCATTGATAACAAGCAATATTTCAGACCTCTTTCTGCCAGACATATTTGCATCCGCAGTGCACTGGCACTAATAATGCAATGTGGTGTCATCTTACTGTTTTAGCTGAAAATCACAGTCATAAGTTTGACTGTAAGGAATGTTCAAGGAGGCTTCACTCTTACTGTTTGCTAGTCCAAGAAGGGTTATAAATTCACGTTGGACTTAAAACGTCAGTGAGTTTAGAAAGAGCATTCAGGTTAATGAAGAGAAGACACACATCATAATTATTTGGAGGATGCTATTCTAGTTTCCTTCAGAAATTGGCTTGGGATTCTTACTTGTCAGGCTTATTATCACCTTGGAATTATTTGCCTGGTGTTGTAGATGGCTCAATAATGTTATATATTAATGTCTTCCCATCTAGCACATACAGCATGATCCAGTAAATTATTCCTGACATGAAATATTAGATTTCTAATACGGGAAAGAAAATATCCTACTTTATACAGTCTTGCTGGTAAAGTTCAAGAGACGATACTTCCAGTATATTTTGACACCTAATGGTCTGCTGGAGGGGAAGTTGGAACTTGCTCCTGACTGAACTAGGAACAAAGGGAAGGAGAAGGAAGTTACTCAGATTCAGTTCTATGGATGGATTGAAAATACAAAAAGATGTACAAGCCCTGAAATTTCTGCTGCTCTTCCATGAACACAGTAAAGTTGTTTGAAAACTGGTGTGGGAATTTTTTTTATTTTTTTTTTCTAATCTGTACTGTGGACCGTTATTTATTCTGGCACAGTTTCATCAGTGTTTCTCAAAATAATATCCTGTCAATAGTGTCTTATTCTGTAGCTCTCTAATAATAATAATGATTTTGTATAGTAGATATCTTACCAGTTATTTAATAACCCAGTATAATCATTTGAACTTCAGAAAGCTGAAAGTTATGTGACCACTAGATGGAGTCTGGTGAGCATATTTCGGTGCTAGAAATCTTGTGTTATGACTTGAAATATTAAACAGTTAAAAGGGGTACGTGTTTTGTGTCTCATGATTAACAATAAATGCTAATATGTTCTGTTTAGAATGACTTGCACAGCTGCCTAAAGTTCTTTGGGTTATTCTTAGTATGTCTATCCTCGAAGTATTCTTGAGTTAATTTTACGTGCTTTACTGGCAGCGCCCAGAGCACATCTGAATACGAATTTACTGTTACCGGTGTAAGAATGGGCTTGTGAGAAGACTGACCTTTCTGCAGCTCTCAGCTATGTGCCCTAAAACTATTAGCTGAGATTTTGTAACAATCGGGGTTTTAAATTTCTGTGTCTCTTCATCAGCGTATACATAATACTGTGTGTGCGGGATTTGGAATAGCATTTCTTGGATTGTCTCCTTCCCACTTCTATAAATGTATAAAAGGCGTAATAGGCACATTCCCTTATTTGTTAATTAAAAGAAACTTGTGATGTTAGCCAGCTATGACAGCTTCCTTGATTAGATAGAATCATAGAATGCCTGGTTGGAAGTGACTTCAAGGATCATCTGGTCCAACCTTTTAAGTAAAGAAGAGGAAAAAAAAAAAAAGGAAAGAAAAGAAAGTAAGAAAAAAAAGAGATTGTTTAAGCAATATTGCCCAGTACCCTGTCAAGTTGAGTCTTACCTTCCTCCAGTTATCGTAATTGTTATTTTTACTTTTGATATGATCTTTGTCATTAGAGGCTTCTCATATGAATGTTAATCTGTCTCTGGCCTTCAGCCTGGTGGTGTACTTAGTGTTTCCAATGTCATGGTAGTTTTTTCTTTCATTTGGATGCACATTTTTTCTTAGGGCCTTGCTGAGTGTGCATATTCTCAGTCAAAATTAGTAGGGAATTCAAGCATGTTGTTATTAAGGCTCCTCCTGGAGTAATCATACTGGCTTTCTTCTGAAGCATGGAATTCTCTTGAAGATTTTCTCTCCATCTCCATGGTTAGTGCATGGCTACCCAGTGTAATGCCACATACAAGTTGAAAGGAAAATCTCTGGCAGTTGTCTAGTGCAATCCCTTGCTTGAAACAGATCTGATTAGAGCGGGTTTCTCAGAGATGGTGCCAGTCTGTGTTTAATATCCACAAAGACGGAATACTTTAGCCCCAGTAGTTGATAACCCTCATGGTTAAAAAAAAACAACCCATAAATCCTTTTGTGCAAATACAGTATTTCGTATCTGTTGCCTCTTGTCCTGTGACTGCCCCTTTAAGAAGAGTCTGGCTCTGCCCACTCTCTGCTCTCCCATTAGGTAGCTGGAAACAGCAATAAGATATCCCTTTAGCCTTCACTTCAGGCTGAACTATCTCCTAGATATTTCTAATACATCATATGCTGCAGCCCCAAGCCCATCTTGATGGCCCTCCATTAGTCTCCATCCAATATGTCAATATCTTTCTTGTACTGAGAAGCCTGCTCAGCATGTTCAACTTGCTGTCCAACAAGGCATCATCCTTATCCACATATTCAGACCACATCTGCCTAATTTGGGTACAAGGATGTTACGAGAGCTTTATGTCAGAAGCCTTGTTTTACTAACATGTCCATTGCTATCTCCTTTTCCACAGAGCTAGCGATCTCATCACAGAGGGCAAACAGATGGGTCAGGTATAATTTGTCCTTGGCAAATTCATGCTGTCTACTTGGAACTACCCTCTTATTCTTTATATGTTGGGAAATGAATTCCAGGAGGGTTTGTGTCATCATTTTCTTGGAGACTGGAGTGAATCTGACCGGCTTGTAGTTCCCCATATCATTCTTCTTGCCGTTCTGGAAAGTAGATATGAGGGTTGCTAAGAATAATCCGTATCCAAACAGATACTTTCCACTAGCTTTGACAAATCAGGTACTGAAGATTTTTACTCTTAAGGGAGAGTAAAACTCACTGTTGTGGCCACAAAGCAGCTTTTAGCACAGTTGTTTCTGAAGAAGCACAAGTTCTTGAAGAGAATTACCTGATCAAAGGTCTTCTATGAAATTTGCTTGTAACAGTCATTGCAGAAACAATCCTTGCAACAGGAACCAGCACCTGAATTTTCTTCTTCCCCCTTTCTGGGAACATTCCTACTAAGTATGAACTTTTGTATATACACTTCCTTTCCCTCTTGCAGGGCTACTGGATCTTCAGTTCTTTCCTGCAGCGTAGCTTTATCAGGCAGAAGAGAAAACACTGCTTTGATACGCTATCAGCTGGTTGTTCCGGCACTCCAAGGAGCGATCAGTGATGTAGGTTTTAATCTCTTTGGGCTGAGGAGTCTGTAGGCCCACATCTCCAGCATTCTGAGCTGATACACAGGCAGCTGCCAGATGGAAGGTAGTGCTCTGCCTACAGATACTTTCACGGTTTGTGAAAAGCTAAGTTCAGTCAGGATGTGTTAAGATCTTGAAGGAACCAGATGTTCACTTCTGTCAAGATGGCATCAGTTTGGGCATGTTAAATATCAAGGACAGCTTTGTAGGTAAAAATGTAAGTACCCACTTCTAATCTTTTAAAAGAAGATTAGGGATATTTTTGTGGCTCTCATGCTAGGACCTAGATGCTCAAATTCTGCACAAAGTGTATTCGTTTGCAGATATGGGCCTGGGTCTTTATGAATTTTTTTGCATTTGTGATGGCATCTGAAGACAGAATGTCCATGTTATTTTTGTGGTGACAACATCTGATTGGAAGGTCTCCCTAGTTTGATTTGCATTCTCTCAACTGTTCAGTTTCAGTCTAGGTGACTCTAAGTGCCTCATTCTGTTAATGACAATTTTATAGCATCTCCTCAAGATTTAAATCAATCCAGATAATGATTCCCTAAAGACTTCTACCTTCATAGATGTTAACCAATGTCAAATGGAAACTCCTAAACACTGGGTAGAACTGTCTGATTTCTAGTGCATGTTTGCCTTGTAGCTGTGTTATGATGCTTGCTGGAACTCATTTGGCTGTCAAAGGGTTCCTTAACGTGTTGTTTTGGAGTCCTCCAGTTCCCAAGTGAAAAGTGATTGTTAGGCATTTATTGTAATCAGAGGAGAACTGGTGGTTAGACCCTAAAAGTAGTTGTGTAACTGTACTGTTATTCTTAATGAATTTTTGAAGGGGAACTGGGACTGCTTCTTTATTACCTATCCAAGAGAGCACTTCTCAAAATTACATGATTGTGAGCTACTTGAAGCTAACAAAACTGTATCTTTTTGTCTTCAGGAGTCTCGTAGTGCAGTCGGTACAGTTTCAATATAGTATATAGCAAGGAGGAGCTTGTTGCTCCCCATGGAAATAGGCAGTTTGACTTAGCATATATTGCAAACACTACATTGCTAACTCAAATAGTTTTTCAGGAATCTGCATGCTTCATGGTGCAGACCCTTTCTTACAAACCAGGAGAAGACAAGTATTGATGATGTTTCCACTTCAGTCTTCCTTTCCTTCCCTCCCAACTTCCTTTTAAAAGAACACCTTTTCAGAACGTAGGCTCAGTTAAAGACAGTCTGAGTTTTTTCATATGTTGATGTTTTTTGTTCTGTGAGGGTTTTTTTTACCCATTGGATTAAGGCTTTTACCGATTCTAGGCTGTCTTCTGGCTCTCTTCAATTGGTAGAGAAAATTGTCAAACCTGTACAAGAATTTTTCCAGCCTCCCATTTCACTGCGAGAGGTAATACTGTGATGGATAATAGTACATTGTGGCACATTTCTGTCTGACTGTTCACTGCTTATGCAGTGTGGGTGCTCATTACACTTGCAGTGAAAGTGGAAATCTACTGTTCACCAAATTAATGTCTTAGTAGAAAAAAGTCTGTTGGCAGACTGCTTTACATTGCATATTATTCAGATTTTTCCTAATATTTAAGCATCTGGTCAAGTTCCTCCTGTCTGTGTTTTTCCCCCACCCCTCATATCCCCATATTTATCTCCCTTTCAAGTTTTATTTGGAATACTTTTTATGTCTTTGTGGTTACCACTGTGTTGATCCAAGTCAGTCTCAGTTGCCTTTTCTGAAATCACAGAATGTCTTTGGTTGGAAGAGATCTTGAAGATCATCTAGTCCAAGCTTTGATCATAAATAATAAAATTGTAGAAACATGATGCTAAATTTATTCAAGAAATAGTTGGAATTGAATTTGTTTTGAATTAGAACACCTCCCAGGGTCACTTCCAACTTGACGGTCTATGATTCTGTCATGTGTTTGTCTTTCCAAATGAAATCTTTTTGTCTTCCTGTTTCTCCACATTCTACCTAGTACTTTAAAAGTGAGGTAATTTTCTAGGCATTTGAAGGAACTGTGTAGTGCATGATAATTTATTGTAAACTGGCTTTTAATACTGTTTTGTAATAATTTTGTAATATTTTGTATTATTCTTAAGATGTGAGCTACTTTTTTTCCTAGAAATGTTTCCTATTGTAAAGTCGCTGAAATTGCACAGAAACCCTCTAAACAGTGCTTTCTTTTAATGATCTCTTAACTTCTGATATCATATTTAGAACCTGAACTTTGTCAGGTCTCTATTACCCTATATTCCAGCTAGGAATGAAGTGGGTTTCTGCACTAGAAACAGTTAACTTGAATGTATTTTTTGGGAGTGTCTTCCATGATAATTCCCATGACTGTTTTCCCTCACACATTTGCAAGGATGTCTTTACCCAACTTTAGCAAATAGAGCAGAGCATTTCCCTCACTGACCTGCTTGTCTTCAAAGAGGGTAGGATAGGTACAGAGTCAGAAGGTACAGAGACATTGCTGTGCAAGCTTCGTGATTATCTATGATGTATCTTTGTCCTTCAGAGCAGAATTTGTACCACATTCTTTACCATTACCTTCTTTATTTTTCACCCACAAAAAGCTGTTTCTTATTAACAGAACTGCCTTAACACAATTTGTATTTCTTACAATTTGAGGAATGTACTAACTGCTGCCTTTGAGAATATGGGACTGTTAGAAACTACTTGGATCACTGTCAAATATTGATTTTATATTTTATTTTTTTATTTTAAAAATCAATGTGTCTGCATGTTGTTATGGTGTATTTAGGTTAGAAATGTAATGAGAAGCATGCTGAGATGTTAACTAGCCAGATGTTAGGGAAGAATGCTAATAAAAAATATTTCTTGTGAATATCTCATAGCATGCAAGTATTACTTGAGAGAAGTTCATTTACAGATGCTAATGTAGCTGACATCAATAGTGTGTTTCCCTCCCTTTGTGTTTCCTTCTAATTTAGCTTCTTTTAACTCCATTCCAACAATTTTGAGTTTCTAAGTTCACTCTTCCATCCAGTTTTACAGTTTGGTAAGCAAATAAATAAATACATCTCAGTGCTTTCGGTTTAAGAAAAATATAAAGCTGACCAGCAGTCTCTGACAGGATGATTGATGCTGTTACGGTGCAAATTGGGACACAGATTTTTTCAAATTCCTTTTTTTTAAAAGTAGTTTAAAGAAAATAAGACTACTTCTCAGTGTCAGTTAAAGATGTTTACATGCTTGTATGACAGATACCAGCACAGGATATGGAGTGGAATCCTGTAGTGATAAATTCAATCAGTACAGGTGTGATTCACTATAAACCCAAGAAATGTATGTATTTTCAATTTGATTCTGTATTTGTCTTTTAGATGTGGATGTTGATCTGAACTAGATAGCTGTGTTCTTTTTTTCCCCCTTCTTTTGTATGACTACCGACTACTTACAATGAAGAACTAGAGAAAATTATTTTCTGGCAGGTGGGAATTGACTGCTAGTTTGCATGCAAGGAAGAAAGGAAAAAGTCAAGACAGCTTTCAGCTCCCTTGTGGTTTGCCCGAACTGATCATAGCATGCTGCTAACATATAGATTTGTTTAAAGTAGGTTTATATAACACTTTGGTTTTTTTCCATAGCAGCAGTGATTTAAGAATGCTCCCCCCATATTTTGAGTTTTTTATTTTGAAGGTTTTTTTGTTTTAAACACTAAAAAGCACATATAGGTCAAGCAAAGAAATGTTTGCCAGTACGAACTCTGTGCTAGGCATTCTGGGAGAGTGCTTTCTTGCAGCAGATGAGAATTCTTTGTGGCTGGCAGCAGAAACTGCAGCAGTATCTTTGCAGTTTCCTTTCATCTGTGATTATGTTCTACGGATCTCTGAAATACAGGAGCTCTTTCCCAGACCCTCAGGAATATCTTTTAATCACTGTTATGGAGTATAGCTCATGCTGAAAGCCTCCTATCTTCTGCGGTTGAGAGATCCTTTGCTTTTTTCATCACCTCCTGATTTTTGCCTTCTGTGACTGGATTTTTGGCAGTATTTGGCTTAAGCAAATAGGATTACATTTCAGTAGCTGATGGTTTCTAGTCGAGGAACATACTAAATGTCGGACGTAATGAAGATTGTACAAAGAAATATTTCTGCGAAGCACAGGAAAATTATTCGAGTCGAGCAAAGGAAGAAGACGTTCTGCAAATGCAATCAGGGCTGCTAGAAATGCAAAATTCAACAGCTTTGGAATGGGTTGCACTACAAGTGTGGTTCTCTTTAAAGGCATTCGTACAGTTTTTGAGAGAAACTGTGGTTATATTTGCAAACAGCAAGGGGAAAACAATGCCCTTGAATACACAGCATTCAGCTTGCCAAATGAAGATTCAGGAATATTGATTCATTCATCCCTGGTAAATACAAACTTGTTTCATTAATAATTTCATTTGCTAATTGCAAGCTAAACTAAAACCAGGATACTGTGTTTATTTAACATCTGCTATGTACAGACATGAATATACCTTGTCCTGGTCTTGTAGGATGTTAGTGCATATGTGTGCCGTAGAATACATGTGTGCATGCAGCTGTGATGTTAAAGCTTAGGATTCATATTCATTATATCATTTAGATTTGTATAGATAGCTCTGAAGAATTTGGACTGTTAAAGGAGATCGTCTGCGGTTAGGTCTTTCTAAACATATTCTTGGAATGTATTTGGCACTTCAATTGAAGAACAACAGATGATTATGTTATTTGGAGAAACTAAGGAATGCATTGTTGGGAAAACAATAACCCAGGATTTAAGATTTTTTTTTTTTTTTTTTTCAGAAGGATTTGAGTACTTTTTTTTTCTCTGAAACTATTTCTGTTTAACTTATTTAAAGGGGTATGAGAGCATTCTAGAAGGTAAAAAAAAAGGGTTCAAGGGAGTAATAACTGCTTTCTGAACCTGCTGTACTCTCAAAGGCTTTTTTTAGGTGTTGCCTTATGCAAGGAAAACAGGCTTTAAAGTGAGACTGTCTTTTGTGCCCCCCAGCTTAATGATGCATTTGTGCGTCAGATGTATTGCATTTAGACTTGAGGGGGTGGAATTGCAATAGCTAATGTGCTCCACTTGCTTCAGAAGTGGGCTAGTTAAGGATTTAAATATTTATTTCGTATAATTTGGGGTTACTTGCTAATTGCTTTGTCACTGGCCTAGATAGTTGGAATAAGAGGGGTGTGGTACACTGAAATAACTGGAGGGATTTTGACAAGCCTGTAGTGCCTGCTGGCGTACCCACGCTATGCAATTGCAGTTACGGAAAGCCTTTAGAAATTTCACAAAGCTCTGTGGTCTTTGTGCTGTTCAGGTCTTTTATGTTTTGTTTTTTGTTTCTAAATTCAAATCTAAGAAAAAAAGGGATGTGTGTGTTATGTATGTATCTGTATATTTGTGTATATGTACACATGTGTGTATACAGATATGCAGATATACAGATATATGTGTACTTATATACATGGATGCACACACATAAGCTTCCAGAAAAGAATACAGAATAATCTGACTGTCTTCAGACACCTAAAATAACTTATGGCATGTCTGCTACCCTTCACGATCGTATTGCATTTTATAAATTCTTAATAGGGTTTGATATTAAAAATAAAATGGCTTCCTGTGGGTATTAGAAGCCTTTTTACACTGCTAGCCATTTTTAAGTTCGCCTCGTACAGATGGTTGTTAGATGTTAAACTCTGGACACTGAATACTTTCAGTAACTTTTGTGCTCCCTTGGATTTCAGACCTAACACCTTTACAGGCCTTAAATTCTACATATAGTTAGATGAGTGAATGAAGAAATCCTTTTTTTAATATAAGATGAATTACTGTAGCTGGGAGGTTGCAGTGAAAGCTTTTGTGGTTTGTTTTTTTTCCCCCCCCCTTTTTTTTTTTTGATGTGGTATCGTTCCAGTGACAATGTCTCTTTAATTTAGCCCTACAGAATTGGTTTGCAAACTGGCAAGATTAAGCACGAAATACACTTATTCTACTGTTTACAACCAAACTTCCACATCTGTCACCTCGGATTTGTTGTTTTGTTTTGTTTGGGTTTTTTTTTTTTTCCAATTCCAAAATTGCTAGATGCTTTCAAATAATTATGCTTTATTTACTTATTTTCCTTTATGGCTTTGTGAGCTTGGTTCAACTGAAAGTAGTGGATCAAGAAAAGTTTCCTTCAGGGATGAATACCTGAAGGTTAGTATGGAAGAGTGTGCGGAATTGAGGAATCAGAATGGCTTCCTGCTCACTGTACTGGACTAGTGTAGTTCATAAGAACAAAAGTCAGAATTTTACAAGAGGAAAAAAACCCAAACTTGATTAAAAGGTCGCGCTCTTGATAATCTGAGCTGGCGCTGCCTGTTCCTTTCTGAGACGTTGTCTGAGGCTGGGGAGCAGTTGCTACTGACTTACCTCTGACGAGCACAAAGCAGGGTTCTCTGCAGAGTGGGAAGAGGAAAAAAAACACTGCAATCCTGACAATGGTGAGAAGTCATTTATTGAAACTTGTTTAAGTAGGTACATAGCATTCTTAAATAACATAATTTTTGTACCCTATGGCCAGCTTTTTCTCCTCTGAAGGGGTGGCTTTCAGGAGGAGAAGGTAACTTGCTTTTCGCTGATAAGCCATGCATGGAGGTGAAGACTAGAGGAATCCTCTTCTCTGAAGAGATGCTGTATGACCAAGACCAAGAGTGGCAGTGTGTCACTTCCCTCTGCTTTCATTAATTATGGCGGTTGGTGCAACAGAGGGAAATGGTGTATGACTTCACCTGTTTGTTTGCCTGTGCTCTAACACGTGCGTGAGAATATATTTCTTACCTCAACCTTTTTTGGCTGTACCTGCTGTCTGGTCTATTTAGCTCTTTGGGATCAAGTATCTTGTGATACAGCACTGCTGAAGTGAATTTCAGCGAGTCCTTTAAGAACTCATTGATCTCTTGCAAAACCAATGTTGAAAATCTGAGAACTTTCTGTGAACAGAAAACTCTTGGGGAGTAGCTTTCCCTGAAGTGAAAATATCCTGTTCTGTGAAAGAATAAGGAGGCAGAAGTAGTTGATTTAGCGTATTTTTTTATTTACCCTGTAATCCAGAGGTCAGGAGGTTATATCTAAAGTTTAATTAAATCTAACTGAAGTTTTATCTTAAGCAGGTCTGCTCTTTTGATTACTTAAAGGAAAGATAAAATGAAGTCTGAGTGAGAATGTCTTCTCAGGGGTACAGTTTTTTTTCTATACATCTGATGTCATTCAAACTTGCAATGAAAATGCTCTAATCTTTAGGAACATTTTTAGCCTGTCACATACACTTTATCTTGTTAGAATTGTAGAATCATTGAATGGTTTAGATTGGAAGGGACCTTAAAGATCATCTAGTTCTAACCTCCTTGCCGTGGGCAGGGACACATCCTACTAGATCAGGTTGTTCCCAGCCCCATCCAACCTGGCCTTGAACACTTCCACGAAGGGGGCATCCACAGCTTCTCTGGGCAACCTGTTCCAGTGGCTCATCACTCTCACAGTAAAGAATTTCTTTCTAGTATCTAATCTAAATCTGCTCTCTTTCAGTTTAAACCTGTTACCACTTGTCTTAGTCCTACACTGCCTGATAAAAGTTTATCCCCATCTTTCCTGTAGGCTCCCTTTAAGTATTGAAAGACTGCAGTAAGGTCTCCCTGGAGCTGCCTCTTCTGTGGGCTGAACAGTCCCAACTCTCTCAGCCTGTCTACATAGGGGGGAGCACAGGATCTCTTAGGGTCTTGAGGTCTGTATGGATAAAAATCAGTATTTTAGTAAAATATTATAACTTTAGTTTGAAATACTATTAAAAGTTGCATCAAAATTCATGAAAATATTTTCCCAAAATGTCTGCCTAGGGCATATTTATTTTCTGCAAATATTGAAAAAACATTTTCATTTGCTTAATTTTGTAGTAAGTTGAAGGATACAGTTTCAGAATATTAGCTTGTATGCTTGATCTACATTACTTTGTTTTCATTTTCTTATGATTTGTTTGCCTTTTTTAATCCATGCTCAGCATTATATTATGTATCATTTCTGCTTTGTTGCAATATCTTGGTTAGGAGTGGTTTTTTTATGGCCTTTATTTTTAATATTCAAATTCCATTTTTTTTGGTAATCATTTTATAACCGATGTCTAGCTAACAATGAAGTGTTACTATATGGATTATGGCCTAAACAACTGTTCCAGAGGATAGACAAAGATGGAAAACGAGGAAGAGAGAAGGAAGTAGTGACAATAAAACTAGCAACATTTTAAGTTCAAGTTTTCCTAGTATGTCTCTTGAAGTATTTGGTGAAAGAAGAGACTAGGTGAGTGTGCTGGCAGTGCTGAGGGAGGAGCTAGAAAACTCTGAAGTGAGACAGGCTGGGCTGAAGGACATGACTGTATTTTCTTTTTTTCTTTATATTTGCCTGAAAATTGCAGGAAACAACATTGGTTTTGGTTTTTTTTTTTCCCTCATGCATGAAATACTTTGCTCAGCTTGCTTCTAATGGCCTATTCAACACTGCCATTTCTCTCACTAAGCTTTAGAACCTTTTATTTGGTAAACCTAGTTAAGTAACTGTAGCGTGTGCAAGATGTGACCTAATAATTTTAAGTTGTCTTTTATTTTATGAAGTCTGCTGTGGAAGATATAACTCTTTGTTCGTTTGTGCTTACACAATTCCTGAGAGGAAATGCAGGGCATTTTGAAATGGTGTATGTGCAGCTTTGAAGAGGATACTTTTGGTGTTGCTGGAGACAGAACCAGTAATGTTTCTTTGAGCATGTTACCCATTGACTTGACAGCATCATCGTTTGGTGTTCCGGAGTTTTTGTGACTGCTCTTTCTATTCTGCTCATGAGTCAATTGGTTTATTAGTAAACTGTGACATCTTTAAGATATAGCAATGTCTGCGCATGTGGGAAGATAAATTAATGACAATAATGAGCTGTGTCAATCTGAAAGTAACTCCACAGCAGACATTCAAGTAGCAAATATTTTGATTTGAGAATAAGATTGAATTATATATGTAATTTTTTTCAAAAAATACTTCTTGTTTTAACATGTAATGTGTTTTAAAATAAGCCTTAAAATGTTCATTTATTAGAAGGCCTTACATTAAGGCCTGTTCTTGCTGTCTGGATTACCTAATTACTATCAACCTGTTTATATAAAGTAGGAAATTCAGCAGAAATAAGGTAGAAATATATAAAGCGGAGATTTCTAAGGAAGTAATTCTGCTGAGTAAGTGAAAGGGTTTTTTAATGTGCTTAAACAGCTTATGCAGCAATTCTCTAATGGCGTGCAGATAATTTGTATGCCGCAGTCTGTTAGTTTACTCTCATAACTTGCTTCAACTTGTAACTGTATTACAAGTGGCTGTTATTCGTGAGCAATTGGAACATTAGACCTCATTAGGCCTCTTAATAAGGAAGAACCAGACACGTTATGAGCGCAGCATCGAACCGATGCCTAGTGTTTCATGGGTCACTTGAATGAGAGCACTTCTTTTAACTCCTTTCATCTTGCTGCTTTGTGTGAGTAAATCTCTGGTGTCTTATGTGCTGGCTTGTAGTCCTAAGGGCTTCTATAGAATTTTTTAGTTTAACCTTTCATTAGACTCTTTTGGGAAGAATGCTGGAATGTACATCTCTGGTACCCCTCTGCCCTCTCAGCAGAGGAAGCCGCAGGCCAGATTCACCAAAGGCGTAGTTCCTTGCAGCAAACAGACTTCTTTGAAAGGTGCTCGTGAGAGGAATGGCAGGCATAGGTTGGCAAGCACTCAGTGCACTGGCATGCAAAAGATAACATAGAACATTACATCTTCAGGAAAAAATCTTTTAAGACTGACGATAAAATCTGTGGGTAGTTGGTCAAGCCTATATTTATTTGTAAGCTGTTGTTCGTTCATGACGATATAGGTTGGACTAGCAGAGAAAGATATCTGTCCTGGAAAAATATGACAATAGGTTACATCCAGGTAGAAAGCATGTTCCTTTTGGGGTAGTTGGATGTCATGCTTTGAAAGCAAGCGAGGTGTCTGAAGTAAGAAAAAGCCCTAATGAACAAAAAACCCAACCCTAAACAAACAAAAAATCCCAAACCAACCCTCCAAAGCTCCCAAAAGACCCTTTAAAACTTTAGATGATCTCAAGGAATGGGAAGAAGACTTTGGCTGAGGAGAAGCTGTATGGGTGGTGCTTTCAAAACTTGAGTCTAGACTTTGAGAATGCACAGAAAGATGTTGACTGCCCTGCTCTTCCTTCCAGATTAATACTTCCTTCCACCTGCTTTAGGAACAGCCTGAAATGCTCATTTGAATCCCGTAGAGATGCAGGTATCCCATTCTGTCATGAAATTAAATGCAGTTAAATAAAGCTGGGAGCCTACTGCTAACTCTTGCAATATTCTTGGTTTTTAGAACCCTACAGTGTGAAACCCAAAACAGGTTTCTACTTCAATGCAGAGGCAAACCAAGGTGCGCTCTTACTTCAGCCCAAGAACAGAGCTGAATTAACAAACTCTTCAAGGAGCAAACTGCTCTGTGAAAAAGTTTTGTAAGATTGGTGTGACACAGTGGGCGGTAGACTTAGACTTGCTTGGCACAATATCTCAGCATCTTTGCCCTGTCCAGGCTACTTGACTCTCCCCAAAAAATAATGTTTCGAGATTAATTTAATCTGTAATGCGGAATTTGAGATGTGCATGATTCATTTTGATATAAAAATATGCCTCTCTAAAGAGGGATTCTACCTAGGTCCAGAAAGGCAATGAATTGGGGATATTTTAGTTACAATGTTGAAAATGTGAAAAGTTACATAATATATAGCACATTCCTATCTCTGTCTTATGCTTTATCATTTATCCTTCTTTTTTTTTTCTCTCTTACTCCCTTTTCTTCTTCCCTTCCCTCTTTCAATTTTCTTGCTAGAGAATTCATCCTTAGTGATGGGACTGCAAGTTAGACACTTGCAATATTTGCCATAGGAGGAATGAGTCTTCCTAACTGACTTTGTTGTGACTTTCCCAGTTTCATCTGAATCTCGTGCACATGGCAGGGAATCGCCAGGTCCATCTCATGCTGTGTTCCATCTGCTATCAGCTGACTGAGCCATTCTCTTGAACTTTTGTGAATATGTTCTTTCAAGGCAAGCACGTATCTGGTGGTCACTTAGGAAACTTGGCAGTATTAGGATCTATGTAGCTGCAGCATTGACTCTTCCTCTGACATGTGAGATGTTATGCCTTTAATGCAGCTGCAAGGCAGGCTGCCAAGTGTGGGAATGCAGTGCTAGATTATCTGACTAATACAAATGAGAGCAAGATGTATTGGCTTTTAAAGGTGCTTGTCATTCTGCTAAAGTGGGTCCGTATTTTCCTATGAGCTACTGCCTTAAAAACCCAACTCAAAGCAAAACCCAACCAGGACAAGAAAAAACCCCAAGCCTCTCAACAAAACAGAGTATCAAAACCTCTCCAGTCATCCTGCAACCTGCTCTAGGTGAACCTGCTTAAGCGGGGGATTGAACTAGATGATCTCTAGAGGGTCCTTTTCAGCCCCTGCCATTCAGTGATTCTGTCCATCCTTCTCATTTTTGAAAGTTAGTTATTAAGAGTTGCTGTGAGTTGCCAGGGAATTTAAAGAGCCACGAAGGAGTAGAGAACAGGTGTAAGATTTCAGTAAATTATGTTGTCAAATCCTCCCTTTCCACATATACAGGACGTCCAAGCCTACAGCAAAATTATTCCTTCCTCCTTTCCTTAGTTTCTACAGGTTAAGCAATAGTTCTTTCTCTAGAGCAACTACTGATGGCTGTAATTACCGCTGTTGACTTGGTGAATGCTGATTTTGGCCACTCACTGGGTTTAGTGATCTCGATGCAGATTGTAAGTGTGACTTGGAGCAAAAGAAGTGCCGTTAAACAAAACTACTCAGATTTTAGCTTCTTTTTACAGTGAGGCTGGATGGTCATCCTTTCATCCATCGAAGTTCAGAGGAAATAATCTTATGCTGCCGGTTCCCTTGCATCACTTACTCATCTTTGTGTAGTATTGTGCGTTAGGAAACCAAGCTCTTGGAGTGAGAAGTGATTTGAAGGAATAAGAGGATGTGTGTGGGGAACTTGTCTTTCGGGCAGCAAATTTGCTGGATGAATCACTGAGATGTGCTGGGAATACAGAGAACTCTTTTTACCTATGTAATTTAGTAATTACATAGGTAATTCCTTAAGGGTATATGATGCAAGAAGAGAGGCAGCTATTTGGCTGTGGGAAGTAATATGAAAAGGACTGTTGTTAAAACTACCATGGGAAATCCTTCAAGTGATTGTGTTTGGAAAAAGGAGAAATGCATTGTTTCCATAGTAATCTGAGCTACTTTGCAGGTAGCTCTCTCTTTAGCTAGTAATTTCCTGCAATTTTGGGAGCCATGTTGGAAATGCAAACAGCTTTTTACAGTGACATTCTTTTCGTGTGTGCATTGTTTTCATGCTTTCTCTGTTGATCCTTGTTCGGGTAACTGCCTGATACAACAAATTGAGTAGTGTCTTTAGTGTTTTTTTAATTGCAGTTAAGTGTTTTAAGACTACATATCATGTAACAAGGTGATAGATTTCCAGCATATCTTTAAAGCCCTGTTTTTCATCTTTCACTTTTTGAATCATAATGTTTTAATGGTAAAATTTTTTAATATAGCTCTTTATTAAAGTAACTTACCTCTTTTGTCTGATGCCTGGGTAAGCAGTATCTCATAGTTCGGGTTTTTTTTTAAATTTTTTTTTTTTCTGTAACGATTTTTTTGTTAATTTAATTACTGAGATGATCACTAAGTCCTCAGCAGAAAATAAATGTTGAAAATGGTGTATTTATATATCTTATTTACAGATAACATATAAATGTTGGGCAAATGTAGAGTCCTACACCTGAGGAGGAATAATCCCCTGCACCAGTACAGCTTTGGGGTAGACCTGCTGGAAAGCAGCTCCATGGAGAAGGACCTGGGAGTCCTGGTGGACAGTGTTAACCATAAGACATCAATGTGCCCTTGTGGCCAGGAAGGCCAGTAGTATCCTGGGGTGCATTAAGAGCAGTATGACCTATAGATGAGGGAGATTTTCCTCCCCCTCTACTCTGCTCTGATGAGGCCATATGTGGAGTATTGTGCCCATTTCTGGGGTCCCCAGTTCAGGAGAGGTGGGTAACTACTGGAGAGAGTCCAATGAAGGGCTACAGAGATGGTGAGGGGACAGGAGCATCTGTTATGAGGAAAGGCTGAGAGACCTGGCGCTGTTTAGCCTGGAGAAGAGAGGGATGAGAGGGGATCTTGTCAATGCTTATAAATATCTAAAGGGCAGATGTTCAGAGGATGGAGCCAGTCTCTTTTCAATGGTGCCCAGTGGTAGAACAGGGGGCAGCGGTGACAAACTAGAACGCAGGAGGTTCTACCTCAACGTGAGGAAAAACTTCTTTGTTGTGAGGGTGACGGAGCCTGGAACAGGCTGCCCAGAGAGGCTGTGGAGTCTCCTGTTCCGGAGAGATTCAAAACCCGCCTGTTCACGATCCTGTGCAACCTGCTCTGGGTGAACCTCCTTTAGCAGGGGCTTGAACCAGATGATCTCCAGAGGTCTCTTCCAGCCCCATGTGTTCTGTGAAATCCGTGTCACTTTAGCAATTAAGGTCTGTTTCATGCAAGATACAGCTCCAGAGGTGCTGCTTCATAGGTTTGTTGTTGTTACATAAAAACCTCCTCTAATGGTTTATGTGTTTTAATGAAATGCAACTTAGAAGTTACATTAACCATTTGCTAGGAAAAAATACTTTTTGCATCTTTAAACTGATACTGTAAAAATACTGGCTTGCTGCTTTGCTTTTGCCCGTCATCGTGTTTTGAGAAGAATAAGGAAGAACGACAGAGAAAGAAAATCACATTTATACTGAATTTAAAGTATTTCAGATGCATTAAAGAGAAGTACCTGACCAGGATAAAACAATGTTGCAGCTTAAAAGTAGAATTCTTTGTTAAATTAAGCAGAGGAATTGCTATTTTAAAATGTATAACATTTTTAATCCTTTATTAGTGCGTTTGCAAGTGCATTGTGTATAATAACATTGTGCACGTCTGATCGCAGTTAAGTATAATTACAGCCCATCTCAATGAAACAAATTCCTGTTTGGCAGCTGCATCCTCGAGTAATGGTGTAATTTAGTCTAAGCTATTTTGTGCTTCCGTTTTCTGAAAACAAAAGGAGCTGGTGCAAAATAAAAGTGAAGTGTAACTGAATGTTCTTGAACTATTGTCTACCTTGATTTACACAGGAAGATCTGTTTTTGTAAATTTGACTAAACTTCTGGTTTCCGTCTTAACTCTTAAAGAAGCTTTATTGTTTTCCAGACTTCAGTGTCTCTATATTAGAAAGATGGCTTAAAAAATAAACGCGTTGAACTTCCCCACCCCCCCTCTAGAGAAAAAGCAGCATAGTAAATCACAGAATCACAGAATACTAGGGGCTGGAAGGGACCTCAGAAGATCGAGTCCAAACCCCCTGCCAGAGGAGGAACCTAGAGTAGATCATGCAGGAAAGTCATTACTGTCTTGACTAATAGTCTAATTTTATTATTTCATTCAGTCCCCTCATTAGAAATGTGCTTGCATTGTGGAAGAGATGGGCAAACTCTTGAGCAGCCTCAATTTCAGGATTGGGGCAGACTGAAATAACAGTATCTTACACAGGTGTAAGAGCAGAGGGAAGGGAAAGGGAAAGGGATAGTAACCTCTTATGTTATGTGTGAAGGGTAAGAAACCTGTGCCTGAAATTGTGGCTCCTTCTTAAAAATACTAGCAATAAAAGAGGATATTTTTGCTTCTCCACATCGTGATCTGCTTTCTGCAGATTAAGGTGACTTTCTCTTCTATTAGAGAATAGATAAAAATTCATGTCAAGTTAAATATAGGATGTCATTTATATTGAAGTGAGCTAATTAACTGTCCAAAGAAGCAGAGCAGAGTTGAGAACTGAATGAAGGTGATGGCTTAGTTTTCACAGCTGTCTGGTTGCTCTAGTGGACAAGGAGTCTAAAATAAGGATGTGCTTCTCTGGGGAATTGTATTTTCTCTCAGATGTATTTTTGCATGGTAAGTACAGCTGCTGAGGTTTGTGCACTTGGAAGTTGCAACTCATTAGTGTTAAAAAGAAACAAAGGAAAACCAAAATACCCCTCTCAAAACCTGAAGCAAACTGCTCATCAGAGTTTACTTTTTTTCCGGGAGGAGTTCAGCATACAATCAAATGCTAAAACTACTGCATGGGGGAGCTAGGTTAGTCAAACCTTCAAAATTACCAGAAATGGTGACTAGATTACATAAGAAATTGCTTTGTGCTGCACTGAAGAATTGTATAGAAGTGATTTAAAAATTGCTGCCTCTTATTTTGCCAGCGTGTGTGTGCTGAACAGTGTCTGTAACCAGTGGGGTAGTAGGAGAGTAGGTTGAATTAAAGTTGAAGCATGACTTGAGTTGATGGTGCAGTTAGGCACAAGGATGGAAGATCGCAACCACTGAGCACTGTGTAGCCTTGAATCCTGAGGCCAAGAGCCGCTTCTGAAAACTGTTCACGAGACAAGGGAAGTCGTCCCTCCCTCCCTCAGTGTTTCCTACTGTCAGCAAAAAGAAAAATCCTATGGAAACCAAAGATGGCGAGTGCTGGCTGGCTGGTCTTCGTCCCTGGAGAGCTGAGGTTCTCTCAGGTGGCTTCAATCTACATGTGTGAAGATTTTGTTGTGTTGTCTTCTCAGTGATTTTTTTTTTTTTTTGGAGTAATAAGTGACAGTTATCTACAGTGCTGGAGGATTATGAGGAGGGAGGAATGAGTTGAGAGCACAAATAATGTGCAAGACAAGTGAGCTAACTAACTCAAATGAGGAAACAGGCTGAGGGAGACTGGTAGTTTACTGGAAGAGTTAAATGCTTAAAAGTTGAAGGTATAAAGAGGAGGGTGTTATTTTTGAGTTAGTATCTTTGTAGAGTATATGAGATTTTTTACTGTGAAAACAGCTTCATGTTATGGTAAATTTTTAATATGAATCCATATCACTAAGATTAAAAAGAGCATCCCCACGCTACCCCCAAAAAAGAGCAATGTATCTGTCTGGGGCATTAGTACTGGCAAATGTACTTGGCTACTGGCTGGTGGTTGATAGTACCTGAGTTAAGTGATATTCATTTAATAAAAAGACCTAAGACTAATGATTTTGTACTTCTAAAGAGGCCAAGTTGTCCAAAGGTGGCTGATTTTTACAATAAAAATATAATAAAATATTAAAGCCTTGCTTTTATAAGTGCTGTAAAAGACTTGGATTGTTTTACATGGTCATTTTAGAAATACACATTCTCTTTTGTGTTTGACTCATAACAGTAAGGCATTAAAATGGATCCACCTTTTTTCTTTTCTTTTTTTTTTTTTTTTTTTTCCAGAGGAATACAACATGCTTAGGGGCTGGCCTTTGTCTCTCATGCATTCCCACCATGACAGATTTAGCAAACTGCAGCTGAGAAGTTAGACTAGTTCGTACTTTTCTGCTGCTCGTGCTGGGGAAAAAGCTATTGTTTTCACTGGATCACTGGCATGTTGATTACTTGGATGCCAAAAAGCACACGTCCTTGCTGCTGTTCCTATTTTCAATCAAAGAATGCAGGCAAGAACAAACAGAAATCCTAAGAAAGAGCTTGTGATAGAGTCTCCACAGCAGCGTAAGGATGCAGGTCCTTGTGAAGTAGAAGAGGAAAGTGCTGTGGTGGTGCTGGTAAGAAATGTTTAAACCAGCTCTCTTTTCCCTTCTAATAATTCCAGTTCTGTCTGCTAGTGAAAAACTGCTTAGTCGGACGCTAATGAGACCTTATAGCTTTCTTATTTGTGGAGAAAAGTGTGTTTAAGATTTAGCTTTGATTCTTTGTGCATTGTTAGCTTTTTAATTTAATTTTTGCTATTCTGGTTTACCAGATACTTGGTTTCTCTCTGAGTGTGACTTTGGAATTTGGTTTTCATACTGGCTGCTTCTCAGTGTGTGTTCTGTCCAGCATAGCTGTACAGCTCTTTGAACCTAGCATGAAAATGACTTAGGCTTTAAAATACATTCTAGCACCTCTATTTTCTTTAACTGCCAAGCACGTATTTCAATTGAAATATATTTGAACTCTCTAAAGACTGTGTGTATAAAGGCTAAATTTTACTTAAATGTTCTTACACCTGAATTATTTACAGTTCTATTTCTGTTAAAGGATCTATTTTTCAATGCCTTCAATGTTGGTTATTTAGGAATTTAAAGTTTTAAAGTAGCTTCCAGTGAGGGAAAAGGGAATATTTCTGTATCTTTTCGAAGTAATCAAATAAGAACTTTTCTCTTTTTTTTTTTTTCTTTCCTCATATTGCAACACACTTAGTTCTGTTAGAAGTTTAATAGTACAGCAAGAGAACATAACAAGCAAGCTGTAATGAATCCACCAACTCTCGCCAGCCAGGACAATAAACCTTTTCAAATAACAGAGGAGGATTGTTAAACTAATAGCTTGTGTATCAGTAGAAAGAAGTACTTTGATAATTCTTATTAAAATCCCATTTTTACTTAGTAATACCTCGTACTTAATTGCTAAATTAAAGGATGACAGTCTTTATTTGTCTGTGGTTGAAGTTCGTGGGAGCTGCGATCCCTATGTTATAGCCCCTCGCCCCTTGTTGAGCTTCATGCTACGCATTGAAGAATTGAACTAAAACTTTTTGGCTACCTATATTTGGTAATACACATCTGTAACTTTGTGAATTGTTACTGTGTATAACTGAAAGCTTGCATGTGTTTTAGTAAGACAAATTTTATTTTCACTTACGCTGGTTTTTGTAGTTTCATTCTATTTAGAGCATTTGTTAGTAAAACGTGGATTTTTTTCGTATGGGTGTGTTCTGATTTCTAGTCCAGATTTTCATCAGTACAATATGAGCTAATCTTGTGTGTCCTTTCCTGCCTTTGGAATGTTTAACTTTATTTAGAACTGTTTTTATTCCCCCATGAATACTCAGAGAGGATATTAGTGTTTCTGCAAATACTTAGAGCGCTGCAGCTGATCAGCAAGCATATGTACTTACTTTAAAAAAAAAGTATAAACCATTCCTGTGTTTACTCTATAAACATTTATGAAATACATTCTTATAATTTTCAAGATACTACTCAATTTAATGTTCAGGAATTAATATACCTCCAGTGTTTCCCCTCCTTTTTTTTTTTCCCACTTTCAGATGAAGTCGGTGCGTTCAAAACAAAGGTCAATATTTCAAGGGAAGGACATTTAGGTTCGTCAAAGGTCACACAAAAAATGTCTTTGCTGTCATTTCAGTTACTATTTTGGTCTTAATCTGTAACATATATAGACCAGCATATATATGGCATATAATTATAGATGGTATAGTATCCCTTTTTGCTTCTGCTTTTGTCTAGTTTATTGAGGAAAGCTAGACAAAGTGGTACAAAGATGTTTTGCACTAAGTGTACTGCTAGGCATGACGCAAAAAGTAGGCTGCTATGTTTCATTTCACACTGACTTTTGTGTCCATTTTTATTTCATTGGCCCCTCCTGTTGCAGTAGATTTTTTTTTTAATTTTTTTTTTTTACTGCCATAGTTGAAAGCAGGTGCCTTCTCACTGGTATTGGGTCCAGTAAAGGTAATGAGTTAGACTGATAATGTTGCTCATCTCTGTAACAAAATGTAAACAGCAGAACTTCTTGTTTTCTGGTTTAGAAACCTTAGAATTGTGTTGGATAGCAATCCTTAAAAGCATTTGGAACAGGAGGCTTCTGACTTACTCTAGTAATACTTCTCATCAGCTGTTGCCTAAAACCTTCTTTCAGGTGTGATGTATTCCTTTTGTATGGGCAATTACACCTAGCACTCAGAGTTTTTTGAGTATTCTTTATAAAGATGGGATAGTCAATCATCAGGACTTCAAGGAAGCAACAAGTTTTTTGTGATACTCATTAAATTCTTTGAAATATAGTTCACAGAGAGTCTGCTGGAATATTGAGGGAACTGAGTATTTCTACCTTAAGCATCTCATATGATACTGAGACAATGTTATTTGATTGAGCCTTGTGCCTAAATTAACTTTTCCTGAAGAGGTGGGTAGGTTCCCAAAAGGAATCGTCAGCTGTTTCAGTGCTAGGAAGTTAGTATGTGTGCTCTCTTATATTCCTGTGGTTTGAATTAGATTGTGTCATAGCTTTACTTTTGAGGTTAACAAGCAAGAAGAGCCCATGGAGAAAGCATTTAGATTTTCTACTTGGTGCCTCAAAACCTTACTTGGGATGAACTGCTGTTCTGCTTGCTGTTGTAGAACTTACCAAATTACTACACATGCTATCCAGTTGTATTTTGATAGTCAGAAGTAGTAACTGCTTATCAAATCAGATGGTGTTTCTGGGAAGTTGGAACTTCTGGAGGTCAACTTTCTGCTTGGAAATACACTGGTCGTATAAAATGTAAGACACCAGAGCTCCTCTGTCCAGCAGAGCATTGCCCAAGTCCGATTCTAGGGTTTGAAGTTTCTGTGCTGAAAAGGGGACTTCATGGGACACTGATGCCTCCTTTGTGTCTGATGGGAAAGCCAATCACAGAGGAAGCTAGAAATTAAACAACCGGAACTGAGTCCTTGTTAACAACCTGAGGTAAATACTGGCAATACAGAAGGGCTCATCAAAATGTTTGGGCTCTGAAAAGTGTTTTAGTGTTTAAATTGACCTTGACCATCAGTGAAATACTTCTTACAAATAAAAGTACAATACTTTGTAATTTAGACTCTGTTTGGAAACCCCCATTCTTTTTTGTTGCCACCCCCTGAAGACTTGAGTGAACAATAGAATGAGAATTTTCAGGCTTTCAGATTAAACAGAAGAAGAAAAAAAAAGTTTTTTCAAAGAAATGCTGTGCAAAAAAGACTGTATAACGGTCTACTTCTGTAATGGCTCACTCTTTATCCCCGGTCAACCCTTCTGATATGTTTCTGTAAGCATGAAACAGGTGACAATGCATTTCGTTTTTTCAAGTCAGAGAGACCTAAAAGTTTGGAATTTGTCAATGAAAGCATATTGCTGCTAAATACATGCCGGATGGTAGTGTTTTTTTAATAAACAAATAACAACTTACTCCTTTGCAAAGTTAAGGATACCTAAGAAAAGGGGCTAAGGAATAATGTAACATTTAAGAATACTCCAGGATACACATACTTTTTTGAACGGATTTTTAAGCTGATTAAAAAATAACCCAACCTACACAATTTATTTTGAGTTTGTTGTAGTTATGGGACAGTAAGTTATACAGGGAGCTGTTACCCATGTTTAGTATTAAATAGTCTTATTATTTGTCCAAAGTGGCTCGCCTCAGGTAGTGTCAAGAAATGCATAACACCATATAATCATCAATTTATATGTTGTGTTGCCTGATAGTGCTTGAAGCTCCATTCTACTCTTAATAGGAAGTTGTTAATTTGCATGTGCTAAATAAGTTTTTATAAGGTAAAGGAAATTTTGTAGCATGAGGCAAACATCCTTTATTTTGTGAGAAGACAAGAGAAAGATAACATTTGTCTCAATGTAAACATAGAAGAAAAAAAAATTACTCTATTATTTTTCCTGTAATACGTAATGCAGGCAATCATTGAACTCCTAACTTAAAATTCCTTTTATATGATGGCTTTTGACATTGCTCGTCCAAATATATAAACCATATTCTGGCAGATTAAATTGGTTGCCTTGTGAGTGTTGTGACTGCTGTTTTGAAACGCTGCTTATTTCTGGTAAGTTTCCATGTCTGTAGTACACTGGCAAAACCCGAAGTGTTGTGTCAGATACTTTCCTGTTTTATCTTCCTACAAGTATGGCATTGACTGGCTCGAATTCTGGACCCCGTGAAGCCCTGCGCTCTTAGCATTTCCTTAGATTTTGGAAATAAAAATGGTATTTGTTGGAGATTAATAGGAAAAGTTAAGCCTTGCTTGAAAGACTTGACTTTTAGTGCCTGTAAACTTGATTTTGCAGTTTTGACTGGGCTGAGTTTTATCTATGTCAGCTGGTCCATAAATCATATTCAACAATGCTCTACTTACCCATTGTCTTTTCTTTTATATTACATGAAAGAATAGACCGGATTTTTTCTTTTTTTTCTGAAGAGCTTGAGAGAGAATCTGCTTCCTTGTGGTGGTGTAGGTCTGGCTAAATGCCAATGTTAGTGTGCTGTTTATTGTTTTCTTTTTTAATATCTGGTTCAAACTGATAAAACATCCTCTTCCTTTTGAATCTGACAAATGAGTAACACTTTGGAGAAACCTGAGGAAGCAAATTCTTCATGAATTTTTACAGAAATTAGGTATCTGCAAATGAGGTACTCTACTGATTAGCTAGAAAGGTGATTTTTGTGTGTGTGTCCACCCATAAAATAACTTCAGTTATGCTGTATTTAAAAGCAATCCTTTTCCTCTGTATTTGCTGGTAAAATGAGACGATCCAGAGCTGGCTTTCTACTAATCTTCACCTGTCACCTTCCCAAGAAAGTTAACAGAGGAGGATGGATGTAGCTCTTCAGCACCAGGGAGAAAGATGAAAATGCTGCTCATGTGCAGCACCACGTAAAAATTCCTTACCCATTTCAGGTGACAGCTTTCCTTTGCTATCAGTTTGTGGAATTGGTGCTGTGATCTATCTGCTTGCTAGTTCAGACAGTAGGTGTCATGAAATTTGAACCTACTAACTCTATTGACCATGTATATGTTTCTTATTTAAAAGACTTGTCAAATGGCTTTTTAAGCATGTTAAAATACGTGGCCTGGATTAACACTCTTTTTAAGGACATTTAAAAAATTGTAAACTGCACTGAAACTAACAGAATCCAAAAATGAGGACAGTGTTTCATGTTGTATAGTAGTCTGTATCTCCTGCTTTTGAAAGGGTCCCATCCACTCCTATTGTTGGCAGAAGTGGTGATACAAGTGGTGATCAGCCTTTCAGAGAGCCAATCTGGCTGAGAGCTCACTGGTTGAGGGGGACCCTCTGAAGCCAGATCACCTCCTAATCTCCCTCAAAATGTGACTGTTTCATTGCTGGTACCAGTGTGAGAAGGCTCAGGGATGTGCCACGAGAGAGAGGATCCTTCTAGTGTCTGGCCTCTTTGCAGTTAAATTAAGTCAATTGTGAGGTCAAATCTTTAGCTAACAGAAGAAACTGATTGTATGTGCAACTCAAGTGGTCTATCTCCCCTACTCATTTCTTAGATCTAGTTTAATTTGGGGTATTTATTTTTGTTTCTCTTAAAGGTCAGTCATCCTGCACCACACAAACCAACCTGTCGCTGCAGCACGTTGTGTATAATTTCTCATGACAAATTCTGCAGAATTTGTGGTGGCATGAATAAAGGTCAACTTGACCAAATGGAGTGACTTGGCCATAGTGCTGTAGTAGTCTCTAAACCTTGTTTTAACGTAAGAGTATATTGCACAAGAGCTCAAGGTCAGTGATCGACAGGTGGGCATCTTGCTTGCCTGGATGGGTAGAGACACCTGTTACTCACATTGAAAATGGGAGAAAGGTGAGCAAAGGGTGTCTTGCCTTTCTGAATGCTAAGTGTTGTCATGCACTTCATTTACAGAGCAGTAAAGTTTGAAGGGCTCTTCATACTCTGTGTTATCTGTCTCACCTGCTTAGGGAAGAAAATTTATGCTGGACAGTTATTGCCTCGGTGAAGAGTTGGAGAGGGTAGATAAGTTACAAGAATTTCTTTGGAATCGGAACTGATTTTGACAATGTGGCATGGTGGGGCCACTGAACCTGAAATTTTGTGGAGGGGTAATTTGGTAGAGCTTGCATCTAGGGTATGTGTCAAATAGTGAAGAAGGTGCATCTGGCCTTCTGCATATTAAGGAAGCTTGGAGCACACCAGTAATTTGGAATTCACTGCAGCGGTCTGTATACTCTACTCAAAGGTAAATTTCACAGGAAGTTTTCTTGCAACCAAAATGCTGTGTATAATTAGTACATTAGGGAAGATGTAACCTTTTCTTAAGTTGTGTTTACGTGCTTCTCTGATGCTTTTTCTAAGTGGTCCAACCGCTTCAGCTACAGATGGGTATGTGAACACCAACTTAAGCTTTTTCTGATGGACACTGGTGTTAGAACTTGGCTTTGTGCTAAGCCATGTTCGTGAACGAGAGGAGAAGGTGTAGCAGCAGCTGTGGTTCAGATGCTGAGCCCCCAGAATATTTTGGGGTACAATATACAGCGAACCAAACAGCTGTTCTCTGTCTTCTCCGAGGACAAAGCTCGACGTAATCATTTTCCACTGTGGCTCTTCGCTGTACTGGTCTGTGCTGAGCTTGTCATTATATAGCTTAGGAACTTCTAGTAAATCTTTCCAATGTGATTGTAAATGGTAACTACTTTTGTTGACAAAACTACGTTTTGTTCAATTTTTGGTAGTTCTGTTTTCCAGATTTTGGTGGTGTTTGTTTTTTTTGCCTTTTCAGCTGTTGCGCTCCATTATGTTCTTGCATTTTTCGTAACAGTAAAACTGCCATGTGGTAGATGTGAGGGAATCTCAAGTAACTGTTGAGTAGCCTGTGAACTAAGCCTGAAAACTTGGGTAACTTTCTCTGACTAATGCTTTCCTCGTGCGTTAAACAAATTTATTTGATTCACTTCTGGACGAGGAAAAGATCTGTACTGTTTCTCAGGAATACTATTAATATAAATTATTAATAACAGTTATTGCTAGACATAAAGATATTTCTTCTGCATAGTACAGCTGGAATTTGAAAGGTTATCATTGTAAGTTATGCAGNCCCCAGAATATTTTGGGGTACAATATACAGGTTTGAAAGGTTATCATTGTAAGTTACGCAAAAATAGATATAAATCTCATCTTGTCTGATTACCTGTAATGATGGCATAAGGTGGCCTTGCTGCTATTCTTGTGTTTAGTATACCTTACTTTGAAATTGGTTGCACTGCTCTTAAGAAAGCATCAATTGGAAAGTCTCTTGTAATCAGTCCTTTTAAAAAAAAAAATAAATAAAAAATCATTTTACGTCTTACAGCGTGAATGGACAATTTGAGTTGCTGAAAGCGCAGCTCCATATAACTCCAGCTTTGCAGTAGTTTGCACCCTCTGAGGCAGTGCTGCCTTGTTGAGAGCTCCCTCTAAACCTCCTTTGCCATCTGACCCACTTAACAGAATGCTTGGCAGGGTGAAGGTTTTTCCCTGTCTGATTGTACACAGCCAACTGTAATGGCTTGTCAAGGGTATAGGGTTTAAGTGTTGAATCGATGCATAGTAACTGAAGAAAGCTTCTCATGCAATTAAGAGGAAGCAAATGGCCTATGGGAATTTTGAAAAAACTATAGAGAAGGCAGAATGTCAACTAGCCTACCTCTGCTGCAGGTTACTACTGAATTAAGGCAAAAAATCTTAGTTTTGAATTAAGATTATTTTAGTCCCTCATTAACCCATATCAGAGCTTTCTGGGCAGTATCAAGCAAAGATAACCACCAGCATAAGGCACTAATGATTTCTTTATGTTTGTTTTTTTTCCAGTGAAAATGCGTACATAGTTATTCTGATGGACTCTTGACTTAACGTGTTTTGTGAAATAGTTCATGATTGCCTCTGTAATTATCAGTTGCACTTATCTATATGATCTAGTGTCACATAATTCTGCATTTTGAATACTCTTCTGTTTTTGATGTAGATGAAATCTCATTCTGCCGACTTGGAGTAACTTCTTAAAGTGAGTCAACCGTTATAAGCTTTCCTCGATATTCCTGAATTTTTTTTTTTTTTCCATAGGCAAAACCAAAGCTCATAGAACCAATAGACTATGAAAATGTCATCGTTCAGAGGAAAACACAGATCTTGAATGATGCTTTACGTGAGATGCTGCTGTTCCCTTATGATGATTTTCAGGTAATTTAATTCTCTCTTTTTTCCTAAGATTATAACTTCCTGTTTGTTTGTTTTTAATTCTTTTTGTCGTGAGTCCCCTTCCACTGTTCAATTTATTCTGACAGATTACTGAAGAAGAAATAGCACAGTTTCTTCATCTGTTGAAATTATAAGGTCTACTTCTGCAACTCAGCAGATTTGCTGCCTTTTGAAGTAGGTGATCAGGCCCTTCTAGATATTTCTCCTCATTTCTGATGTAGGAAATCATGTGATGTTTGTTCGAAAAAAAAAAAAACCATCTGCTTTTTCTGATACTTTACTTCTTAAATTATTATGTTGGTTTTTTTCTCTTCTTCTTAACAGTGTAGGGCATGAACCTGTTCAAATGAAAGCTCTTACTCTCAGCTGCATGTTATCAACCAAAACTGGGTTTTGGCAAAATATCCCCTGCATAACAGGGCTCTGGCATGATTAAGCCAAACTTAACCAAGATTTGTGGTCATCTTGATATATTTCTATAAAATAACTGTGCTTATCAAAACAAGTAGTTTATTTAAATTCACTGTTTTGCATCTTATTTTAGATCCAGTTAGGATGACTACCAAACAGATGCTGGAGTTGCTGTTAATAGTGAGGAAAGTTTTTCTTACACATGCCTTGACCTGCAGTCAAAATGTCTACCCGTATTTGAAAAATATGCAGCCACCTACACTGTCTGTAAATTAGCTACTTCTAGGGGTAGAACTGTATCATAGCTGAATATCTTAGAATAGTTCTGTAAAAACCTACCTGAAAAGCTGCCCGCTTTATTCAGCCAGGTAGTTAAAGCTAAGTTTATGTGTGAAAAGTTCATGATAAGTTGGTGCTTTTTTATAGAGGACATACGAAGTCCCATAAACTGCATGTGTTGAGTTTTTAATGAATTCTCTGACCTATTAAAGTATTTACCTGAGTGCACCTGGATTCTGTTTTTAATAGTCTGTATGCTTCATTATCACTGATTCTTACATGAAAAGACGATAGCCTTCTTGCTCTGAGCTAAAAAAAAAAATTGATTTTAACAAGCTGCAGGTATTTAGAGAGTAGTTTGAGTTTTGTTCTCAGCCACATGTGAAAGTTTGAAGGACTGCAGGCAACACTTCTTACAAAAAGAACTTGTACTGCTTATGAACATTATCTAGTGATAGTAGTGGTCAAATGCTAGAGCACGCATGGTGATGCCTTCCACCAGGTATTGGCTTTGGGACTGAAGAGTGTGAGTAGGCTACGCCCCTTCTACTGTGTGGCTCTTCAGTATCACGGATCAAGAGGAATCAAGGATACTTCTGCTAAGCATACTCTTATCTGATTGACTAGTTCACTTACTGGGGTCCTTCTGATGAATAGCTCTGAAGTACCAGTGAAGAAGAAACAGACTTACCAAGAATATCCTCAGGCATTTTGTCTGAGCAGTCTAGGGGATGTCTGAAACATTTAACTTCTATTTCAAGTGGTCTCTTCTGCGATTCTTAAGCTCCGGCCTATATGACCAAAGCTGTCTTATAGCTCCCAGTCTGATCTTTAAAGGGAAGAGCTGAATTTTGTTCACGAACTGTACTGCCTTTTTGTCATTTGGGTTCTATGGTCAGATTTTCAAAGAGGCAGTCATTAAAAGTGTGTGTTGCATCAGAGATTTCCTTTCAGATAGTCACAGTTTTGGAATATAATCGGATTTCTTGTTTCTTTATACCATGGCAGTGTAATATCTGAATACATTTTCTGGATTACCCCTATATAGTCTTTGGCAGAGTCTCATTTTATACTTGATTTATATGAAGACTGGTTTTTACTGTCAAACTTAATTATTATGCTATTAAACGCTTATTTCCTTCTGAGATTCACTGGCACAAACTTGCTCTAAATATTTTTATTGTACACATGGCTTTTCAATACTACTTTGAGCTATCTAACTTGTTTTCAACAACATAATGCATTTAAATCTGTCATTAGGTGTATTAAGAAAATATTACCAAGTCAGAGAATAGAAATTGCTGGTGTACTTACCTGTTTTTTTTCCAAGTTAAATCTTTTAACCCTGTGCAGTTTTTCGTAATCATATATACAGTTTTGAAACCATTAGTCTTGATATGGTTGCCAATACAATTTGAATCATTTAAATAATGACATATTTTCTGTATTTGCCATTCTGTTTCACATACATATTTTTTTTTAATTCCTTTTCCCTAATTTGTTACAGTCACACAATCTGTGGGGAGCTCTTGGTAAGCCTCTGCTCGAATGTTTGATGCTGCTCTTATCCTCCACAAGACGAATTTAAATAGTAAGCTAGAGTATTTTGAATTACCTGCATATGTGCTTAGAACAGTTTTTAGGTGGAAAACTCCTACCATTGTCTAAAAACCTGTTCAAGCCATTTCCTCTTAGAGCATTCAGTTTTTTTGCAAAGTTTTCCTTGTGCTTAAGTTAAACTGATTACAATCTAAAAACCACTTGCTTTAAAGGAAGCCAAGCCCTGTTTATTTATAAAAGACATTAAGAGTAAGGTTATTTTGTTACCAGCATGGCCCTAAAACTAGCACTTAAAATGGCACTGAAATTACTTACTCTTCAGCACTAGATACTGCTTCTACAATTTTTGGTAGATTACAGAAGAAGCTACGTAGTTTCAAAGAGGCAGATTGATACCACTATGGAATGTATGCTGGAATTGAAATTACTTTGGGAGAAATTACTTGGAGACAAATGTTTGTGCTTAATTTCATAACTTTTTTTTTTCCCCCCCAAGCAATGCAGTTAGATGACTGAAATGTAATGTAATAGATGTGGTGTTCATATAATTAGTAATGATACTTTCAGAAATTCAGAGGCAACCTTTTTGAAACAAATGTGTTAATATCTTGTTCTGTAATTGTGGTCAGTGCCAGGTTCAGTTTGTAACTCTTATCGCTACAGAGAAGCCAGGTATTAAGGGAGAACTGATACAAATTATTAGTTCATATCAGAAAAGAAAGCTTGCGCAGCAACTGGCTCGTTTGGACCACATAGAGCTTTCTTTTCTCGCCTCCTTTCCACGTTTTTTCCTTCTTTCTCCTGATCAAAGTCATATGCCTCCTGAAGGAAAGGGTGAAAAAAACAACCAGGAACACCACTTTCTGTTCAGGTGTGACTGTTCTCCAAACATGCTGTCAGGAGTAGCTCTAAGTGCAAACCACTACCAAAGAAATATTTGAGCAAGGATGGAGCAGAAAATGCTCTGCTCTTGGAAAACTGGTTGGCTAAAGAACAACTCCTCAATCTTTACTAATCTAGTTACATGAACCTTTCCAGATTTTCACTTAACTGCATTTGCCATCATCCTAAACTTGGTTAGATGAAGTTTTCATTTGAGGGTTGTTGTATATTGTCTGGCTTCTGTGTCTCTGATACATCTTCTGTGGTCCTTTCCTCTAAAACATCTGCATGTGGACCTGTTCAGTGTAGAATTGCTGTGGAAGATACTTCCTGCACTAGAAAAAAATACTTGAGATTTAAGATCTGCCATTGTGTTTTGCTATAGAAATGTAGGTATTGGCACCTTATTTTCCTGAATGAAGTGATTAATTTTGAGAACTACTTCAGTGTGTGTGATTTGGTTTTGAATTTTTATGTTTATTTTATGAAATATTTTGTATATGAAAATTTTACACATGCCTATTTTAAATTTTGATAGAACTAAAGACTGATTTTGTTGATTCATACTTTGCAGCATTGACTTTAGTATAAACTGTGATGTGGAAAAGGCCCACTATAGCTACACGTTTATATATTTATTTTAAATTCTTAAGTATGCATGGTGCTAAGACACCCTGCTACAAAATACTTGGCTGTCTTTTAGCAGTTCTTTAATGGCACCGACAAGTATGTTTGTCTTAAGAACCATGTCCATCTTGATATTACTTTGCCCTAAAGCATGAGGAAGGGAAACTAAGATGACTCAGAAAATTACATGCCAGATTTTAACATCGGTAAAATATATTATTTTTTCAATCTTGGAAACAGAGCCATTTGCTAAAACTGTCAGGAACATGGAAACACTTTTTAGCCTGAGGTAAGTAAAGTAGAAAATCTAACTTCAAATTGTTTAAACTTTCCCAAATCCTAAGTAAAGCTGTCTCACTAGCAAGCACAACCTTGTGACAGAGTTTGGAAATCTTAAACTATACACATTGCAGTCAGCACTGGTGATGTGCACGTAGTTCCTGGCTAGTGTTCAAAGTGATCTTCCTTAGTTTGACAGCACAGTAATTGAGAGGGTTTTTGTTTTGGTTTTGTTTTTTTTTTTTCAATCTTCTTTGAGAGCCTGAGACAAACTCTCTGTAGTTTCCGATGCTGCCATAAATCAAATTGTAACTCCAACTCAGAGAGTTGAAACGTTTCATTTCGACGGAACAGTTCAACCAGTGTAGTTGTGAAGAAAGTTTGTAGAAAAGACAATCCTTCCTTCCTCATTTTTCTTTTGGAATATAATGTATGTTGCATTTTAAATATTGTTGCGCTATTGTTTTAGGAGTTAGTTTTAAGAATTTGCTCTAAATTAAAATATCCTACTCATTGCATTTCCTGGCTCTCTGGTGAACTGCTGCAGCTGATGGATGGGCTGAGAAAGAGGCAATGTACATTAAGACAGTTACTGATATGGACAAAATCAGCAAATCAGATTCTTCTGTTTTGTCAGTGATCTTGCTACAGTACTAAGATAACAATATTTTTGTGTGTGAAAGATTAGGAAAAAACCTTACTATCATATGGGTAGTTCTGTAGCAGGATAACAGCAGTAGATCTAGAAGTATGTACCACTAGTTCAATTTTATTGAGTTCTACCATAGTGGTAGGACTTGACTCATGAGTTCCTGACTTTCCCATGAAAAGTGTCAGAGAAGATACTACCCTAGTCTCTGTTGTTTGGGTTGGTTTGTTGTTTTGTTTTTTTTTTTGAATAATAGTATTTTCTTGAAAATCAGTCTACTTGTATGTGTATAGAAAATACAATGTATTACATACATTAAATTTATATAAACTAGTAATAACTTACTATCAAATATCACACTATTTCAGGCTGAGAAAAGCATCTAGTCATTCTGGCCTTTAGCTCTTAAAAGGTAGCTTAATACTCTTAATAATCATTCTTCCCAGATCTTGTGAAAACAAATACTTTAAACTCAATATGGTTTGATATGAGTATGCTTCTAGAATTAAGAAAACTTCATTTTTAAATGCTGTTAACATGTGAATGAGTATCTTCTTGCAGGTTTTGTATTTTTAAAAACTGTATATTGCAAGATTTATTTATCCCATGAAATATTTTTGGGTTTATGGGCTTTGCTGTTAATACTGCCCCACCTGTCCCAAACAAGCAGTTAGCATTGTCCCTTTTCAGCAGAGTTCTGGAGTAGATGAATGACTTGACAATGAGTATGGGATTTTTTTTTTTTCTTTCTTTAAATGTTTACTCTACTTGAATATTCTAACTTGAAATACCCTCCTGAGATAATGGGGTAAGACTTTGATAATGACAGAAATAATCACTTTGTGGATCAATCTCTTAACAGAGGTAAGGTAGTGTAGTTGTGTGCCTTTTCTCTTTGACCATTAATATATAGAGTTTTTTCTTTCCACATTTTTCCTCTGATCCTTCCTGGTGCTGCACAGTGTAGAGTATGGCTAACAGGTGAGAGGGATCACAATCCCCTTCCAGGTCCAGGCTGTGCAAACTGTCTTGTTCATCTCTGATGAGCTGAGCTGTGAGATTCCTTTCCACATAATGCAAAATGATTTCTATTGCTTTGTAATTATTTTCATTTGTGATCTGGAAGATTTTGTAAAGTTTTCATCTTTTATACTTGCAAAGTATCCTAAAACTTACTTTAGTGCTGGCCTGAGAAACAGAGAGGTTTCCTGCTCTCCGGCAGCCTTTCTATGCCTCTGAACTCCGGCATAGGATAGGAATAAGTTCTGACCTGGTAGGCTGGAGTGTTTACTTCAGTGATCCTGACCTTGATCAGTTTAACTGTGTAGATCTTGTTTTTTGCCAGCTGAGATCTGCAGTTGAGCTACTCTTATTTTGGTGTAAGCTTGTGACTTCTCTTGAGTAATATATTTTATATATAGTAATAACATAATCTGAATGTCTGCCTTGAAAATACTGGTACTATGTTGTCATGGTGGAATTCTTTTTGCTAGTATTTTCTTGTCCGTGTTAACAAAATAGAAGAAAAAGCTTTTCCATTTCTTACTGATTACAATCTTACCCTTACTGTGAAAGAAGGAACACATTGCAAATTCTGGAATGAAAGCAAATTCTCATTAATTGACTATTCTGAAACAGTGTATTCAAAGGATGTTTTCTACTGAGCTTCTGTCTTACAGTGATGTAACTGAGCGTTACCATAATGTGTCATCTTTCCTTTAATTACAAGTTTCATTAATTGTTTTTGTTGTTTATTAGACAGCGTTATTGAAGAGGCAGAGTCGATACATTCGTTCAACAGTTCCTGAAAATGCAGAGAAGGAAGCTCAAAGCCTGTTTGTAACTGAGGTAATACTGGGATTGTGTGTAGTAACAATACTGTATCTCAAATCTTTTTCTTCTACTTCATTTACCATTTGAAAAAACAGGGGGAAAAGCCCTGAAAATAACACTACATATTTATTGCCATTTACTTGTCAGTATTCGAAGAAAAAATTCCAGGAAACACTAGTATTTTTTCCGTTGGTGGCTGGAAAAGAAGGATTACTGGAGAGCTTTGAATTGTTTTGTTTGTGTAAATGGCTTTTGCAGATGCTTCTCCCCCACCTTCTTTATGCTTTATGCTGTTGGCTTCCCCAGATGAACATATGTAATTTCTATATGTAATACTGGGAGCAATAGTAAATCTGGAATTAATCATTTTGCCTTATTTTTCCTGATACAGTGTTTCATGCCAATCATTCTTAGTTTGTTCATAATAATCTTGTAGTTTGCTGCAACAGAAGTACTGGTGACTGTAACACTTGTAGAGAGCAAAATTCATTAGGACTACTCAATTTGTATGCTATATGTAGAAGAAACAACCTCAAACCTAGTTTCTCATAACTGCCTCATTATGTTGGCATTCCCTTGGTTCTGACTATGATATTGCATTTCATTTAGTGTCTTGTTGAAGCCTTTTAGGAGTGAAAGGATTAATTTTTTTTACTTTTTTGTATTATCTGCTCTTCCTCTGCTAATATACTTTCAACTGATGTTTTATCATCTGAAACAATATCTGTTGTAATTCCAAGAAAACTGAAGGAGCTCCAAATAGCTGAATCTACCTCAAACCTCAGTGATTTATCCACAGTGACACGTACCCTTAATACCTAACCTAAATAGTTCTTAGATAAATTTGAAGTAGGTAAAAAGCAGGAGGGAGGAGTGTTATAGTAGTTCATGAAGTGTAATGAATTTCTGCAAAAACAGTTGCTTGGCAAGTATTAATTTCGTATTTTGAAATATAAAGAAAAATTATGAGATGCTACATTTGTGTAGGTCTGTCTATTCATATAACATATACAGGTTTCTGGCATAAGATCTTGACAGTTTTATGTTACTTTGGTCTAAGCCAAGATAAATCAGTACTTTTATGATGCAGCAGTATGGGTGGAGTGAAATGGTATTTCCCGTGATCTAGTCCAGAACTTAATGACATAATTGCTTTTTAGCAGCTGGAAGCATGTAGTTTAAATCTAGATATAAATTTAATTGTGCTAGAAGTATAAATTTAAGGAAAAGATGGTTTTAGTTTCTCTGTGTCTTATAAGTGCAAAACTGAATATTCTGTTTTAATAATGCATCTGGTTTTTAATGCTGAGTTTTCTGAAGTCAGCTAAATAAATGCTGCTTTAACTTTTCAGGTGACTGAAGATGGCTAATCCAGATGCTGAGTTTTATTCACCATTTTCTGATTTTCTAAGATATATATCTAGCAAATAATATCTTATTGAAACTTAGTGCTTGTTACAAAAAGCCACATTGCACTAGACACTGTTGCCAAAGGAGGGAAGCATGCAGAATGTTGAGAGATCGGCATGTAACCATAGTAGTTCATAAACAGCCATATCTTAAGAGCTTTTTTATTATGTATGTGGCTAGGGAGTGCTGTTAATCCTCTTCTAATTATTATCGCTGTTTGTTTTTCATCAAAACAGTGCATCAAAACCTACAATTCAGACTGGCATGTTGTTAACTACAGATATGAAGATTACTCAGGAGAGTTTCGACAGCTTCCAAAGTAAGTATGTTATCTAGTGGTGTAATAAAGATTTTGAATTTGTGAAGGAAATCTAACAGTATTTAATATAAATGTATTAATACATGCAATATGTAACTTGAAATAAGCTGTATATGTGTTTATGAACTTCAAGGTATAAGATCTTGTTAAACCATTTTCTGTAAAGATACCATAACAACAGCCTTGTTGATAGGCAGGTGACAACAAGAAATCACATCATTGACAATGTGGACGTAAGCATTGTAACTAAAGCAGGCTAATGTTTATATGAAACTAAAATGGTAATATCCTGTTTTTGCAGCTTCAAAGGCAGCTTTTGGAACTCTTTGTAGTTTAGGGAATAGAACCTAAGCAAGATGGTTAGAGCAAGTGCAGATTTTCACAGGATAATTCAAAACAAATGCCTAATCCACGTTGATTACAGACTTTCTAAACCATCTGCTAGAGAAATATTTTCCTACTTTTTCAAGATTTTGTAGGGAGAGTATAGAGGTTAGATCCTTAAATTAAAATATCTGAGAGTGGCTGAATACTCTGAATCTCACAACTCAGGAAGATCTGTGTCTTCCTGACTCACTCTCCTGCATCTATCGGTTAAGAAACAGCTTACTTTCCCTGTGAAATATTCTGATATACTCACAGGTTTTGTAAAAGTCAATACCTGATTTTTTTTTTTGCTTACCCAGAACAGAAATCACACTAGTCAATATGAATTTAAATAAACATACTGTCCTAAAAGGAGCCCATGGTTACAGGTGTGAATTCTTGCTCCTAAGATGTTAGGAGTGCAGTGAATGAGAAGGCACTTAGTTCTCTCCAGTTACACATAAGGACAGTGACAAGCAGAACAAAGGAAAAACTGGAGAGATTGTGCAAAATAAGAAGTTTGCTGGCTAAAAAATACGTCCTGAAAAATACATACTTTTACTGAGTTATTCTTGTACTTTTTTTTTTTCCTCTTCAGTTAGGAAAATAACATTTTATTTTTTTTTAGCTATAAGATATGTAACTAATCACAACATTTCTAGTATTTTATGATCTTTCTCTTTCATAGTAAAGGGGCAAAATCGGAGAAGCTTCCAGTTCATTTGTATGAAGTAGATGAAGAAGCAGATAAAGATGAGGTGAGATAATAGTAACTCCTTACTTCCTGTTGCTTTCAGTAAAGAATGTTGCATAAGGAGAGGTTACAAGTTGGGTTAAGTGTTGATGTCAGTAAATGAAAGCAAAGGTTTACCTTGAACAGCGTAATTGGAAAAAAAAGGGAAATATTTTACCTATCTCCTTTCAAATATCCTTGTACTCCTGAGATCTGTCATGTGAGTAGAACAAGTTTTGACAGATGGTGAAATTGAAGATGGTGTCATGTAATCCTTCAGCTTTCATAAAATCTGTCATGTCTTATAGTTTCCATATATATATACAGGCACAGAAATAGAGAAATATCTCATACAGTTTAATCAGGAAGTTAAGTCCTAGGTGAACCTGTTTCAACCTGTACACAAAGTTAAGCATATATGACAGTATAGCATACAATGTGACTCAGATTTGTGACAAACTAACTTTAAGTGTAGGGTAAGACCTAGAGATCTGTCATGGAACCAAAAGCTAAAGAAATTGACTAAAACTGAGGTGTTTTTTTCTCATTGGCTTAGGGAAAACAGAGGTACCTAGCCTCAAGCAATTTTCAAGTGTACTGCAAATGCCAAGTCTTTTTTCAATAATTACTTCTGTTATGTGTGTGATTTATTTAATTTTTACCACACCCTCTTTCAAAACACATTGTTTAAATGCCAGTGTTTGCTTTTCTTACATGTACTTGAACTCTTGCGTCACAGAAAATTAAAATAAAGTTACTTTTTTGGTGGTTTTTACCCTTTGACAATTACTTTGTTTCTAAATTCCTTGTATTCAGACTGCTGCATATGAAATAAGTAGTTCCTTTTACGTTTTCCTGGATTAATTGTGGAAAAAATAGTCCAGGGATTTCACTTGAATAGGTAGATTCCTGAACAGATAGTCTCAGGATACTGTTTCTCCAGCGCTGCTATTAATCTACACTGTGATATTTGGACAAATGTGCATCTGTATCCAAATCTTCCTATTTGTAAGATGGGAATAATTATGTTTTCAGTTATATTGAAATGAAAATGACTTGGCATTATTTAGTGTGATAATATTTCTGGCAACGTGAGTTAACCATGAAAAAAAAAAAATAAATGGAGGTATAATAGGTAAATAATTATTGCTGCGGTTAGTTAAACAGTGAAAAACTATACCACCTGACAAGAGCCAAGCTATGTTTTTCACTAGGAAGTCTAAATGGGGAGGACAGCTTGTTTCCTTCTGCCCAAATTCCTGTTAGAACAGGAAAGAACATCATATCTGTTTCAGAGGTACAGTCATGAGAAGAAATCTGTTACCCTTTGAGGAACCTAAAATATAAACACAAGATTAAAGTAGGAGCTTAATGGGAATAGGGTAGGGGGAACATAGATTCTTTCCTCAAGGGAAGAATTAACACAAGGGGCTTTTCTTGTCAATGATTGACATCTTGTATACCAAAAAGCATATATGCAGAGCTTAAGTTAAAAGTTGTTGGGGTTTTTTTGGTTTTTGGTTTTGTTTTTTTTCAAGAAAACTGATTCTTTAAAGAGAATGGTTGAAACCAGAAAGCTGCAAGTGATTAAAAATTGGAAGAAAACCAGATCAAGATTATTTTAGTTTTTCATCATTAAAAAGGAGAGGATTACCTTTCCGAAACTAATTTGGGCTATCAGAACATCAGGTTGATGTTTGTAAACGGAATTTTTAAATCAGCCTGGGGTGTGGGATCAAGATAAGGAGTTGTTTGTGTTGAAACGGTTGAAGTAAAGTTTTGGATCTCAGTTTGTGGGAAAGATCATTAAAAAAAGGTGAAGCACAGTGTGCAGCAGTGATAATAAAAGCAAGGAAGTTAAACTTCCCAGTTGGAAACGAGAAGTATGTTTTCAGTGTAAAAGTCATATGTTGACATCTGGTTTCTGGATTCCTTTGTGTTACAGGTGGTAGGCTGGAAAAATTCAGTAGCATTTTGGCTCTGGAGACAAGAATTCTGCCTGACAGAAAGAAACAGTTTAACTAGAGGCCCAAATGACAGTCAATTTTATTGTTAGAAAACATCATGTCAGTCAAGACAGTTGGGAAACAGTGCACCTGAACTGGAAATAAAGCACTTTGAATTGGAAAAAGAGTCTTAATAGAGCTAAATCTTAACTGTTGTTAACAAAGGTAGTGACAGAGTTCTTGTCATGCCAGGTGATCCTATGTATTGTTTATGAAATTACAGGAAAGCATAGGTTGTTTTGTGCCAAGTTTTGATGGTAACTCATCATCTACTCATCATTTTACTTTTGTAAAGGTGGTTTTAAACCATCCTTTCCTTAGGGATAACTCCCACCAGTGGAGGTGGACAATCATAGTTAGAAGCCTAGTTTCCAGGGTTTTTGTTTCTGTGTCTTGATTGCTGTTCAAGAAAAATGGTTATCTAGGTAACAGAACAGAGATGGAGACTAATGACTTGAAACTATGAAGCAAGTATTGTATTGCATGGACAGTGACGCTCGTTGGGGCACATGAAAATTCACTGAGTATTTCTGGTCTATGCTTTTGGGGCATTATGTCAGATGCTCTGATAGTTGGTGACTACACCATCCGTACTGGGCCCAACTTCCATAGTACCAAGCCTACTAGAATTTTGGAAGGAACAGATTGATGCATCTTTTGCCTTCTGTTTGCAGTATTTGGAAGTTCACATGTGCATATGAATATGCAAGCTGGACAAACTAAATAAGCTGTAAATAAATTAACTAGTAATTTTTTACATAATGTTCCTTGATTTAGTTCCAGAAACTAATTAATATTGTACCAAAACTTGATTTTAATGTTCAGTTGTTGCACTAATGATTACATATGGGAGATAAAATCACTTTTTTTTTTATATTCTCTTAATAGCTGAGAAAAGGAACTAGAAAAAGTAGTTGAGGCACTTGGAGTTTTCTGGTTTTGTTTTCAGCCAGGTGCTCAGCTAATTTTTTGAACGTTTGAGTAATAAATTATAAGGAGTATTTCTTCTATAGATGGCTGAAAATCTTCCTGCATGTCTAGTTCTTTAATGTTTTTGTTGTGTCAAAATGGATTACATAGGTGGAAACCATGGTAAAGTCAGCTTTAGTACTGCTCTACAAGATTACTTGGAACTGGAGATCTAATATTTATTCTGTGGTAGTTCTGTCATTTTGATCAGTTTTGATAGTAGAGTACTTCTTTTTGGTAGTTGTTAACATCCTGTGGGTTTTGATGCAGTCATTTAAGTTTCATCAGCTGGCAGATGGAAGTGATACACAAGCATGTGGGTGTGATGTATGATACATGCTTTGCATCTGCTGTTTGTGAACTTGCCATTACTGCCAAACTTGGTGGTCTTCTCTTTAGAAAGCTTTGATTCTAATCCATCAAAGGACAGATCTGATTCAAGAATTCAAGACTTGGTTCTCTGTAACTTCTTAAGTAAGCAGTGTCTTTGAAGTAACACATCTAAAGCAAAAATGATTTGAGAAATCTCAATTGAGGTTTTGGATAAGCACAAGTTTACATTGTTCTTTTTGGCAACAGAAATTGGTAAGAATTCTTGTACTGGAAGTTTAGAATATGTGAAAAAACTTACAATATAAATGTAAGTAAATATTTTGAATTTTCCCGAACTCCCCTATTTAAATGGGATTTATTTTGACTAAATTTAGCTGTTTAGAATTTGGATTATCCTGCTGGCCATAGAGAGAGAGTTTGTAAGTGGCCAGGTTACTTATCAAAAGTTAGATGAAGTCAGTCTTATTCCCTGATCTTTAAATAAATCAGAAGGAGAAAGCTATAGAATTTCCTCAGGGACTCATAGTATGTTGTTATCATTACATTATGAGCATAGCTATTCCATTTTTTGAAAATTACTTCTGAAATTTTCAAGAAATACAACAGTTTCAGACTGTGATGCAAAACTTCACTTCTCCCGCAACCTATCTCTGTTTCTTCATCTCCAGGATGCAGCATCTCTTGGATCTCAGAAGGGTGGAATAACAAAACAAGGATGGCTTTACAAAGGCAACATGAACAGTGCCATCAGTGTGACAATGAGAGTAAGTTTAAGAATGCCTTATGCGTGGTAAAAACTGAACACCAATTTTAATTATCACTGTGCCTTTGAGAAGTCAGTTTGTGTGGGGGTTACTTTAAAAAAACCAAACAACGAAGCGTGGAGTGAAAGAGGGAAACTTGTATGTAAGTTATAGCTTTCCTGTTTTTTCCTACTTAAATCAGAAAAAATGCATTAAAAATCCAGTACGTGGGAGAAGTCCAGTGTTTTAAATAATTTTCTTATCTGGATCCTAGTATGTTCGTAGTAGAAAAGTGGCTATGTAATAGGAGCTTTTATTTGTATTTCCTCTTTATTTAGAAACAAACTTCGGTTGTTTTTACAGTTATCACAATGAATATCTGTTATGTGTAATATTGTAGAGTCAGTTTTAAATACCTTTCAGTGGTTCATAAATGCTTTCAAATAATACAGTGCAACCTTGCTGCAGGTTTTTAAGATTTTATTTCATTTTTTAAAAAATTATTTCTTTTTTTTTGTTTACTATACTGAGTAGGTTATATATAAATAAAAGCTTTTTTTTCTGTAATGGAGTAGATAACATATACGGGTTTTGTAACATCAAGCTGGTTAACACTAGTGTCGTAATTCTTTTTCTTTCCTCCTTTCTTTTCATCAGTCATTTAAAAGAAGATTTTTCCACTTAATCCAACTTGGTGATGGATCCTATAATCTCAATTTCTACAAAGATGAAAAAATATCAAAAGAACCTAAAGGATCAATATTTCTAGATTCTTGCATGGGAGTGGTTCAGGTAATTGTAATTATTCTGCCTGTTCTTCGGTTAATTCTGTATTTGACAGCAAATAGATTTTTAAAAAATATGGATAACTTTTGTTGGATTTAAGTACCTGTTATGCAGTGGCACAATTAGACACACTGCATCTTGCAAAAACAGTGAATGATATTTTAAAGGGCAGGAGACGGAATTAAAAAAAATCTTTATGAAGTATAAATTACTAATTGATGTCAAATATTTATCAAAAATATAACAAAATTTTAAGGCAAACACACAAAACCCCTCAACGTTAAATCATGCTAAAGTAATGACAGCACAACATTAAAGTTCAATTGAGTTACATTTGCTGCTTACTTGAGCTGTAAAACGTTTTGCGTAGCTTCTTGTGTGGGATATTTGTTTTGGGAGTTGTATAAAATTCAGTCACCCTTCCAGATGCTTTCATCTGACCTTTATAATGTTACTTGTATGTGCTTTTCTTTATTTTAGAAAGTTAAGGGCTTTGGTAAAATGTTTCTCAGTAGCAAGTGCCAAAGAAAAGATTTAGTTTTTTTCTTGTGATTCTGTTAGGTATTTACAGTACAACATGTAACTGTTTTGTTAGGCACAGCATACCTGAAAAAAATTAACTGGGATAGAAATAGACAAAGTTTAGTAAAAATGTATTTCTTAAATAATATTTTTTTTTGAGTGTAAAGTTGTTTGAAGACTTATGCAGAGAGATACAACAGCTTTACAGAGGATTGTTTTTGTCCAAATATATCAATAGTGTTTTTGGGTACACATTTAATAGATATGACTTTCCATGTAAAGTATAACTGTAATAAATATAGTGATATTTCAAGTTCTCTATACAGAGTTATAAACATTGTTTTGTCTTAGGGGTGTAATTCTTGCCAATTCCAGTGAATGAGTTTGATTTGTGATTTTTAAACCAAACATCAAACGAAAAAAAGTCGTTGCTAAACATAGTTGTAGTCTTTGTCTTGCACTTCAAATGTATCTTTCCTTCTGCTCCTCAGCCTCCTCTGCTTTTGGCACCCCTCTCTCTGACAGTCTGAATTCTCCTCGGGCTTGGTTTTGGTCCCAGCCTGTGGCTCTAGTACAGACTCGTGTGGGCACTACAGTATTAGTTTACATCATCAGAAAACATTTTCAGAAGTTACAAGTGAAAGAAAGACACTGCAGCAAAGGGAAGTGCCAAGTCCTGCAGCCGGGGAGAACAACTCCAGCAGGCACTGGCATGGACAGGACGTGCCACCCAGCTGAAAAGGAGTTGGTAGGAAAGGACCTGGAGGTCTTGGAGGACACCAAGTTGAACACGAGTCAGCAATGTACCCTTGCTGCAAGGAAGGCTGATGGTGTCCTGGGCTGCACTAGGGAGGAGGATGTCAGAAGGTTGAGGGAGGTGATACATCCCCTCTAAACAGCTGAATAGGACTGGTGAGGCCACACCTGCAATCCTGTGTCCTGTTCATGGCTCTCCAGTAAGAGAGAGGCATGGACATCATCGGGAAAGTCTGGGAAAGGGCTGGGAAAGTGATGGAGGATGTAGCATCTCTCTTATGAGGAAAGGCTGAGAGAGCTGAGACTGGTCAGCTTGCAGAAGGGAAGGCTCAGGGGGAATCTCATCAATGTATGTAAATGCCTGAAGGCAGGGTGTAAGGAGAACAGTCAGGTTCTACTCAGTGGTGCCCTGTGACAGGACCAGAGGCAATGGGTACAAACCGAAACACGGGAATTCTCTCTGAACATCACACAACACTTTGTCATTGTGAGGATGATTGAGCAGAGAGGTGATCGAGTCTTCATCCTTGTATAAAGGGAATGCTGAAGATGTGCCGTAGGTGTGGAGGGTTTGCTTTTTTTGTTGCTATTTCACTTCAACACTGAGGTATATTGAGACTTTTTTCTGCATCACAAAGAAGTGCAGTCACATAATATATGCAGCGTATATACTCACACATGCAGTGATATATGTATAAAGATAGTTGCTTTAATTCAATGACTTGTGAAAAGTGAGAAGTGTGCTATGTACCAACTGCGTCAAGGTTTTATACTGTGAAAGTTAAAGGTTACTATTCTTAAAGATATTTTTCACTTACTTCAGTACTGATCTTAATTGGTAAGACTGCCTTAGATCTGAAGGCCATGGATTTGTTTGTGTCCTCCTTAAGAGAAATTCATATTTGGTAGAAAACTGACTGGTTTGGCAGCCAGTAATTAGTCTGTTAATTTAAAAATCTGAGGTATAGGGAAACTAAAATGTAATTTGGCATT
>VWZK01001333.1:0-40168 GCA_013396935.1 Baryphthengus martii | reverse complement strand
CAGGACGTGCCACCCAGCTGAAAAGGAGTTAGTAGGAAAGGACCTGGAGGTCTTGGAGGACACCAAGTTGAACACGAGTCAGCAATGTACCCTTGCTGCAAGGAAGGCTGATGGTGTCCTGGGCTGCACTAGGGAGGAGGATGTCAGAAGGTTGAGGGAGGTGATACATCCCCTCTAAACAGCTGAATAGGACTGGTGAGGCCACACCTGCAATCCTGTGTCCTGTTCATGGCTCTCCAGTAAGAGAGAGGCATGGACATCATCGGGAAAGTCTGGGAAAGGGCTGGGAAAGTGATGGAGGATGTAGCATCTCTCTTATGAGGAAAGGCTGAGAGAGCTGAGACTGGTCAGCTTGCAGAAGGGAAGGCTCAGGGGGAATCTCATCAATGTATGTAAATGCCTGAAGGCAGGGTGTAAGGAGAACAGTCAGGTTCTACTCAGTGGTGCCCTGTGACAGGACCAGAGGCAATGGGTACAAACCGAAACACGGGAATTCTCTCTGAACATCACACAACACTTTGTCATTGTGAGGATGATTGAGCAGAGAGGTGATCGAGTCTTCATCCTTGTATAAAGGGAATGCTGAAGATGTGCCGTAGGTGTGGAGGGTTTGCTTTTTTTGTTGCTATTTCGCTTCAACACTGAGGTATATTGAGACTTTTTTCTGCATCACAAAGAAGTGCAGTCACATAATATATGCAGCGTATATACTCACACATGCAGTGATATATGTATAAAGATAGTTGCTTTAATTCAATGACTTGTGAAAAGTGAGAAGTGTGCTATGTACCAACTGCGTCAAGGTTTTATACTGTGAAAGTTAAAGGTTACTATTCTTAAAGATATTTTTCACTTACTTCAGTACTGATCTTAATTGGTAAGACTGCCTTAGATCTGAAGGCCATGGATTTGTTTGTGTCCTCCTTAAGAGAAATTCATATTTGGTAGAAAACTGACTGGTTTGGCAGCCAGTAATTAGTCTGTTAATTTAAAAATCTGAGGTATAGGGAAACTAAAATGTAATTTGGCATTTAATTTAACTGAAAATAAACAACAATTCCCTCAGCCATTAAGCCTGTCTTACTGTTTATTTTAATATTTATCTAATGAATTATCAATTTTTAAAATTAAATAGGTGATAATAGAGATTTTTCATTTAAGACTTGTGAATTCATTCCCAGGATTATGAGTCAATCTAGGTAGCTTTTGAAGCCTTCAATTTAGAATTGTGCAAAAAGGTTTGAGGAGCAAATAATGGTTGAAGAGCCAAGGAGGAACTGATTCCCAACTTCATGTATGTTTAAAAGACTAGAAATATCAGGTCATTCAAGGGTGAGGTTGGTCATGATTTAACTTTTGGTATAAAATCTCAATGTGCAAGCGATTCTCACTCAAAGATTAATAGAATTTCATGCTTTTTTTTAAGTCGGTAGATCTTATTTAATTTCACTTCATGTATTTGGATGATCTAGACTTGATATTTGGAAATGGGATTTTTTTTGTTTTTTAAAAAATGATTATAAGCGTAATAATGAGGGGGAAATGAAAAATCGACTGTTAACACTTGTTGTGGCAGTACAAGTAACTTCAAAAAAAGTCAAATGTCAGAGAAGAAAAAGTGTAATTATAATAAACTTATTCAAAATATCAAACTGTATTTTTGTTAAAAGATCTGAAATATATATAAGTTCCTTTGCAAGTAGACAGTATATAAAGATATAAATATCTTTTATTTTCTTATAGAACAATAAAGTTAGGCGTTTTGCGTTTGAGCTCAAGATGCAAGACAAGAGTAGTTACCTTTTAGCCGCAGATAGTGAACTTGAAATGGAAGAATGGATCAACACTCTGAACAAAATCCTTCAGCTTAACTTTGAGGCTGCAATGCAAGAAAAAAGAAATGGGGAGTCTCACGAAGGTAAGCAGGGTTTCTAGCTATGCTAATATGGTTATGTGCCAGTATCTACATATGTGCATTTGGGAAGCAAGGTTTTACTGTGGCTAAAATCTTTCTTTCTCTTGGTCATAAAAATTACAGGCCTTTTTACCATCTATTTGAACTGATGAGAGCTTTGATGTTTCAGCATTGAAATAGCACTGTTCTGTATTGATTCCAACTCAGTTCTAAGTCCAGAAGAGAATAGTGAGGCTTATCAGAAGCCTAGAAAAATAGAACCTAGAATGAAAAATCGGGTCTGAGGTGGTTTAAGAAAAAGTGAAAACTTAGGAGTAACTTGTAAAATGCTGCTGAAAATGGAATAATCTGCTCTGTCGTCACTGTAGGTAGAAAAATAAAATACAGTGGTAGCAGTGAAGGACTTAATTTAAGATCTAACTCCCTTGACCACGGATATTTCCTGCAAATGCTGGAATAGATTGCTTTGGTATAATAGAATCTTTTCTGTTGGAGCCCTTTCAGAATAAGTAAGGCAGCTATCTGTAAGAAATGTGATGTAAGGAGTGTGATGTGATAATCAATAGTTTGGTGACAAAAGGATAGTCTGGATGTCCTCTTGTGCATTTTTCATCTTGAGAGTGGATAACGAGGGTAACTGGTGTGAGATCTAAGTGTATGCATATCCAGAAGAACCTGGGAGAGGTTATAAAAGGTTACTGTTAATAAGTAGCACAATATACCAAAAGGAATCATTAGAGTTTAAAAATACGATATCTGGCTTTACTAAAGATTGCTGGAATTTAACATGATCTTTGCGACTAAAGCGAATCAGAAAGAAGCCTGTAGCTGACTTCTTAGTTAGTGGACCCCAATTGTCCTTAGAATATAAAATGCTTATAGCTGAATGGTTGCTGTGTAAATCCAGTAACCACTAGAGACTAGAGCTGGGAACCTAATGGACAGTGGGGACTTGTTTTGAAACCAAGTTACAGCGCATAGTGGAAAGAATAATGGAAATTTGTGCATTGAGTATCCCTTTTCCCATGCAGGTATCAAAATTAATAGTGAAGCTGTTTTCTAGGCAAGATGAGAAATAACTGCTACTTCACCAATTTATGTAACTGTTTACATCCTTCAAGAAGTCACTGCATCAAAATTAAATGGAATTGTCCACAACCTCTTTAGGTTGACAGTTGCCATTGTAAGGGAATAGGGGTTTAAAAAAGAAAAAAAAAATGTTAATTTTGTTACAGTGTTTTGTGAGTAGTTTTTGGATTTTTTTGTTGTTTAAGTTTTAATATTTTTTTTAATGTGGTTTTATAATTTCAGATGATGAACAAAGCAAATTGGAAAGCTCATCAAGTAGTTTTGATTACTATCCTGAAATTGCCAAGGTAATATATATTGTAAATGCCAACTCAGCATATAAAGTACTAAATGTAAGTTAGCTACACGAACTTTCGGTAAAGGTAAGGTATTGCCTTCTGGCTTCCAGTTAGTTGGTGGTGCTTTGAAAGCTTAGAAGCTCTTTTGTCAGTAGATTTGGTTATTGAACTTCAGTTTCTGCTTTTGGAAGCAAACTGGCTATTGTCTTAAAATTGCTTATATAAATCTCGACATGCAGTTTAAAAGTAGCGTGTTTTACTTTTTTATTAGTTTATTGTATTTTGCATATTTTCTATTGTTTTATTGCATGCAGGTAAGTGCTAAAGTATTTCTATAGAAACCTAGTTATAGTACAGTCAAGTTTTATAGTTAGAAGGCAAAGGAGCTTAATAGCAGTGGTGGTGTGTATTTTAAGATGCTTGTGTTTGTAATGAGCAGACGAGTTCGTGGGTACTTCCTGTATTGCCATAGTAACTGTAGCTCTTCCTCAGCCCATTTACTGACTTTATTTTGACTGAATCAGTGACTTCTGTGTTGCAGTAAGCTTTGAGAATTCTCTAAGGGAGAAATTTTTATTAAATCACATAAGGACTGGAGGCGGTGACATTTTTCTGTTGAAGTGACAGAATCCAAGCTTCTTCCTCTGACTTCCTTACTGTTTCTTCTGTGTGCCACAGCCTGCAGTCTTAAAACTTTTCTGCTCAATTGCACTCTGGATTGTTCTTCCTTTCTTTTCTGGGGAACTCTCTGACCCATTAACTACTCCTGAAGGAAATGCAGCTTATAAACTGAGAACAAGTAGTAAAACAAATTCTCTTTTTTAATAGCTAACATCCAAAGATCCAGTCGGAATACATTAACAGAATTTAGCACCCAAATTGGTTGGCTGACTTAATTCTTTCTGTTACTGCTTTGTAATCAACTAAGCATATGTACACAAAAGGCTATTATATGACAGTCTAACTCTAGCCACAGTTGTATTTGGAAATTAATTTGGATTGTGGTACATACAATCCAGTTTTGCTTGGAAGAGCTGTAAGCATCAAACAGCATACTTATGTGAGAATATGGAATTTTATTTCAGAAACAAATATAAAATTAGATGCTCTTACTGCACGTAAGATTTTTCTATCTTTATAGTCAGAGTTACTGGAAGCTTAGGTTTCATACAACTTTCAGAGGGGACATTTATTGAGGGTTGCAGCACCTGTGTATAGCTTTAGTACTGCAAATGCTGCTTCCTGTTTCTATAACCTGATCGGAAGCGTGTAACTCTTTAGGTATTTTTCTAGTGTGTTATTTTTCTCGACTATTTAAGCACTGGATTTTATGGTTTTGGTTTTTTTTATTCCATGGTTGTAACCCATTTAAATTTTTCTTTCCTTCAAAATAAGTTTTCAAGTTTTCCCATTCTAGTTCATCTTTACTACCTTTCAAAATCATTTTCTCTGACGTATTTTTATAGCCTTTTTGTCTGAGGAGAAGTACTGGGAAAAATCTGCCTGTTTGCATTAGTACACTGTTTGTACCTTAACTTGATTACTTTCATATAAATGCCGTTTGTTTCAAGGATTATTTTGTCCTCTATTCTTTCTTGCATTGTCTTTTCAGCTGTTGTTTGGTTTTGGTTCTTTTTTTTCCCAGTGGAAGACTTATAAGGCATTGATCTTTCTTTTAGAAGAGTTTATAGTTGCTCTATTATTTTTGTTAGTTCTAGGAGGAGATTTTTGCAATAGCTGACCTCATATCCTTATGAGGAAAGAGAAATTCCTTCAGGGGTTGTTGTAGAGCACCTGACAATAGGGGGAAAAACCAGTCTTCCTAGGAAAGGTTTAACCCTTGTGAGTATATCTTCAAGTCTTCATTTTTATTCGTTTTCAACAGCTGTTAGTTCGTAACATAAACTAAAAGGTTACGGGTATCTTGCGCTTCAGTGCGTGAATGTGCAAATGTTTCTCAATCTGTCTTGTCATCCCTACTTTGTTACTTTTATCTGTAGGTCTAGTGCCAAGGGTGAATGCAGTTTGTTGGGTTTTTTTTTTGTTGTTTCTTGTTGTGTGGGTTGTTTTTTGTTTGGTTGGTTTTTAATCTTTAGAGAAAAAAAGAATTAGACCTCTGCCTTAAATAACTATGTGACTGTTATGATCAGTGTGCCCAAGTACCGCCTTAAGTTTTATGTATTCCTCGAGGTAGGAAAGCATTGTGCCTATTTTACAGACGAGGAAATGGAATTAGAGAGTCACTGCTGTGCTGTTGACAGGGTTAATGACCACATCCATTTTCAGTTCTTGGCTTCTGACTAACTGCTCCCGGTCTGTCAGTCAAAAATGCATGTTTTTGTCTTGTCTTTCGTATGTAAAACACCAAAGAAATGCATCCTTTAAGTCAAATAAATTAATTTTTTTTAGTTATTATTGTCAACCTGAAATAGAATTTTGAGGTCTTAGAGTTTTTGTTTTGGTTTATTTCATTTTCTTGAGACACAGTTAAGAGTTTTTTCAATCTCCAGCAAAGCAGCTGTAGACAGTAGATCTCTTCCAGCTGATGGTCAGTGATGAGGATTTTGGATTGGTATCTTCTCTTAACCTGTACAGGCTGATCCAAAATTAGACTGGTGTCTGTAATGTGATACTTTGTGTCCCTGTTTAGCCAGCTACTACTTTGGGAATGGCAACTCTCCTGCGTAGGTAGTTTTGGTGCATGTGTATGTCTATTTGTCATGTCCCGTGACTTCAAAAATCATAGAACATTCTTTAAATAATACCTTTTTTGAAAAAATAACCTACATATGCTGTCAGTTTTCACATTCTATTTTGTTCCACTTTTGTTGTACTGCTAATAGGTAGGTATCCACAAATCCCAGACAGGATCAGTGTACTCTGCAAAGTAACTTTTAGGTGTGAGGGTTTTATCTTTTGGAAGTTTGGGGTTTTTGTTTTTTTCCATCTACACACAGGAAAACCAATTCTGTGGCAGTAGAGCTCAAGAAAAGAAAAGAAAAAAAAACAACCTAACAAAACAGACAAGAAAAGGAAAAAAAAAAAAAGAAAAAGAGCTCTGATGTTGTTTCTTAATTTAGGTAACATGTTGTTTCCTGAGCAATCCTATGGTCTCAAGATAGCTCTGAGCTTTAACTTACCATTCATACATTTTTTTTTTTTTGTTTTATAGTGAAATAGTGTTATGAAAGTAATTTATTAAGGAGGCAAAGTGCTATATGAGCTACTCTGGAATATACTTCCCATGAGCTTGGCAGGTTACATGTTGCTGATGTATATTTTCATGATTTGAGGCCTGGAAAAGCCTTTAGAGGAGAGTAGTCTTCTCTCGCATTGTATTTGAACGTGATGGAGCAATTTAAGCTAAAGAGTTGCAGAGCTCATTTAGGGAGAGAAGAGTGCATGAATTAAAACCATACAAATCTTTGAATATCACAGAAGGAGGTTTGAAATTGAAAAACACTTGCACTTAATTGTGTGATAGTATGATTATTTTCTTTTTCTTCTTATTTTGCACAGAGTACCAGAGAAGCAGAAATCAAGTTGAAAAGTGAAAGCAGAGTTAAGCTTTTTGTCTTGGATCCAGATGCACAGGTTAGATTTTTTTTTTTTTTTACGAGAAAGTACGTTACTGTCTTTTGTGATGATCCTTTTGAGATGAGAAACAACTAACCTTCCTTTTTCTTCTCTCTTTTTAAAGAAACTTGACTTTTCTGGTATTGAACCAGAACTGAAGCCATTTGAAGAGAAATTTGGGAAAAAAATCCTTGTCAAGTGTAACGATTTAGCTTTTAATTTACAAAGTTGTGTTGCGGAAAATGAAGAAGGACCAACGACAAATGTAAATAATGAATTGGATTATTTTCTGTTATTATTGTAATGAATGTCTTAGTATTTTGTTGGCACTATTCTTAAAGGCAGGAATTCCTTGTTGTGATTGTGAAACTTTTTTATTGTGGTTTTTTTTCTACTCCTTTAAATCAAAATGAGGCCTAGATCCTATAAAAAGTAACTTTGCTGCTAATCTTTTCATTGTATTGTAGAAAGTGGAATTTTTCTGCTCCTGTCTTTTACGCCTTGTCAGTAATATCTGGAGCAATAGCCGTGTGTAACTGTTTATAAAACTGTTACTCATCTTCCTTTCACATGCCTTTTTACAGTAATATCAATGCCAGCAGTGACACTGAATTATTTTTTTCAATGTCTAGGTAGAACCTTTCTTTGTCACATTATCACTATTTGATATTAAGAACAACCGGAAGATTTCAGCAGATTTCCATGTTGATTTGAACCATGCCTCGGTAAGGCACATGCTACCCAGTGCATCTCAAATGATGAATGGCAGTGGTGATAGCTTGCCCAGAATTCAAGACATTCATGAAACTGTGTTACAATATCCAAAGCAGGTAAGAACTAGTAACCTAAAGAATTAGTAGGATTTTGGATACAAGTAGAGAGTTTTCTTATATGCTTTTGATGGCTTTCTGTTAAATAACGTAAAATGTGTGCACATTTTCCTTTTTATATTTATCTTTTGGTTTGTTTTTTGTTTTGTTTTTTCTTTTCTAGGGAATATTCTCAGTCACATGTCCTCATACTGACATTTTCCTCGTGGCTAGAATAGAAAAAGTATTACAGGGAAGTATCACGCATTGTGCTGAACCATATATGAAAAGTTCAGATTCTTCAAAGGTATGTTATCTTCTTCTGTGGCATGGAAAAAGTGCTGAGGCAAGACAAGTTGATTTGAAATTAAGAAACATTAATAAAAAGCTTAGTTGTTTTATAGGAAATTTATCTAACTGGATAATTTGATAGCAAGTTGTAGTTATTGCCACTAACTACTATGAATTGAAATGTTACAGATAAAGTTCAACATATTATTGAGAAACATTTAGCTTTTTATAATTGTTACATAATTATAATTTTTATAATGACTTTAAATAAGCTGATTTAACTTCAATCTGAAAGCTGAGTTGAAAATTCTTGAAAAAAAAATCAAATATAGGTCAGAAATTAACTGTGTGCATGTCTTAGTTAATGCATCTTATTTACTGTATCACTGTTGTTGACTTTTCTTTTGTGTCACTTTTTGGTGACCACAGTTCACTGTAACTTTATCAGCCCTCTTGCTGTTTTTTCCTTCAGAACCCTTGAGCTCATTAAACCTCTGGTTTGTGTATAAAATGCTTTGCAGATTTGATAGAACTCCAAATCACTTTTGGAAAATAAACCACTGAAACATCTTACAGAAGTGCAGGATGTTACAACATTTTAATATATACGGACATACACCTACAAGAACCTTTGTCTGTTGCTGCTTCTCGTCTTTCACTGAAGAAACAGAGTTTTAATTTTGTTGATTTAATGTTGTTTTAGATAGTTGGACCAGGATATTGGGAGAAAAGGGCTTTTTTGTAAGCAGTGTCAGCTACTATTGACATTCTTCCTGTTTTCAGCTAGTGAAAGGAAAGAATGAAGGGTTAACTTTGAGGCTCTGCAGCAGAGGAACAGTGTTCTTTCCTACTGATTTAATGCTGGCTAAGCTGCACAAAAAAAACCCCTGTATTTTTCACTTCATCCTAATATAGCTCAGACTACTGATTTGCTTTTCCAGGAATACTTGAGATTTTTTTTCAGCTCTTGTTGGAAAATGCCAGCTTTATATTTTAGGAGTCTGGTGTACGCTGACTGTTACTGAGTTAAAACAAACCTGAACTGACTAACTCATTTTGGTGGTGTTGGGCCTGAGCCACATGGGAAGGTTAAGTAAGCCCAAGTGTTCCCAAATTTGATGCCGATTGCTAGGCTTGTGTTGCCCTGGAATCCAAGAGGAGCCAATAGGAACGTTCATGTTTCTTTTACCTTAGACTGTCCATTTCTGGTATTCATTTGCTTATAATTTTATACAATTGAACCAGAACTGAAGCCATTTGAAGAGAAATTTGTAAAAAAATAATCTTGTGAAGTGCAACTTCGAATTTTTTTCTGGTTTTGTCCTCTGGGATTGCACCACATTAACTTGAAACAAACCAGAACAATACCAGCTATATAAGCCTCTGTGTGTGTCGGTGCAATGAGCAAGTTCCAGTTCCCTGCAGAATCACTGCTCTGAACAAGAAAAAGGGAAAATGGAAGCAGCAAGTTCTATAGCCAAGAGATCACTTGTTCTCCCCTTAAACATTGAATACAATGAATTAATGATGATTACTTAGCATGCTTCTGAGTGCAAGATCTCCCTTTTTACAGGAAATGGTAATGGAGAGTTGGCTCAAAGAACACACTAATAGAAACAGCTCTTCATAATGTCGACAGCATAGCTCAGGGATATTATTCAGGCAGGTTTACTCAGTATTTTCCTGCCTCTGGCATATAATTTTGCCCTGTGTAGGCACATACAAGAAGCTGGTTTCTGGAACAGCTCTGTCAGGAGCTTCCGCTTTAGCTCAAGAGTTCAACAGCTCTGTGTTCAACGTCTCAAACTAGTGGGTTTCTAGCTCTGATTCTTGTACAATGCAATTTTTGGTTTTGTTAACTTGTGAGTGAACAAACAAGTTAAACCTTTAATGAAAACAGTGTTCCAATGTCCAGATATGGGATTGTCCATGTGATCTTCATACAACGCTTCTCCTTATTCTGTATGTACTTGTAATGCAAGTACTGTGGTTTTGTTAACTACTTACTCTGCAGGAATGTGTTCTAGTACATGGGGTGGGTGGGAAACAGAGGAACAAGTGCAGCGGAAAATGCTTTTATTTAGAATTTTGTCTTAAATCCAGTTGAGTTTTCCTCTGGCTTTCATCTGATTTTTGTATATAATATTTCTTTCTTGTTTAATTATATATGTATTATTGGGGTTGGAGATGGGTCCGTGTTTTCTCCCATGAAATGCTTTGAAATCAGCAGGCCATGCTTAACCAGAAATGAATTGTTAAGAATTATTTTCATTTATCTTTCACTCACGTAGTTAGGATTAATCTTCTAAAGAAGATTTTCCAATTCATATCAGTATCAATATGTGTTGGTGTTTTGGTTTTGTTGTTTTTTCTTGTGTACTAATGATGCAAGAAACGTACCTTTTCAAATGTTTCTTATTATTATTTCCCTTGCAGGTTGCACAAAAAGTTTTGAAGAATGCTAAGCAGGCATGCCAGAGATTAGGTCAATATCGAATGCCTTTTGCCTGGGCAGCTAGGTAAAGACAGATCCTGTCAATCTGTACTTTTTCCCTAACTTTCTTTGCATCTCACTTCTTGTAAAATTTAATCTATTATTTAAATTATTTCCTGTTTTACTTTCAATTAACCAAAGATTCCTGACAAACAAATGTACGCTTCAACTCCATAGCAGGAAAAAACGTTGTAGTCATTCATTATATTATTATTCAAACCATTGAATATCACCAACTGTTTTCTATCGTCTGTGGCTTTTATTCTACTAAGAGTAAAATGGTTCACACTTGATTTTTTTAGACTAAGCTATTTATATGTTAAAAGTCATGTACAATGCCAAGAGTATTAAATGATTAATATGAAGGATGGTACAGTATGTTCTAATTTGTAGTACAAAAAATTTCCTGAAGCAAATTTCAACACTTTTATAAACCCAGCTGAAAGCAAGATTTTGACTTTCAGGACACTATTTAAAGATGCCTCAGGAACCTTGGACAAAAATGCAAGATTTTCTCCTCTCTTCAGACAAGACAGTAATAAACTTTCAAATGAAGACATGCTGAAATTATTAGCAGATTTCAGGAAGTAAGTCTAATTTTCCCACTTTAAAAAAACAAAACCAAACAAGCTAACCACACCTTAACAGCTCCTTCCCCCTCCACCCCAGACCCAAGCCCTACCATTTTATGTTATGATCTTGAACTCAAGCATCTGGTGCTTTGATGTATGTATTTATGTTTTTCACTTCAAGTATAGAACTTGTATAAATACAGTCAAGGTCTTCATACAAGCTACAGATCTTTTCTTTGCAGGACTAAAGTATTGTGCCACACCTAACTTGAAATAAGCATCGTATCCTGAAGTAGCTCTGTTAGGAGTTATGCTTGCACAATACATTCTTCTGGTTCTCAAAGGAAAACAAGCATGAGCATAAATCATATATTCACTGACCTTAGACAGAGGACACGAGCTCTGAAGGAAAGAGATTCAAGCCTGTATCAAGCCCACCTTCCTTGGGAACAAATGTGGCTCAGGATGTCTACATAACAGAATATTGGTCATACCTTTCAAAAAAGTGTTCCTAGAGGCTGTGTGCAAGGCTTAAGAATCTCCTACTGACAGATGACCCTACTAATAAACTAGTTTTAATCCCCTTTCTTATTAAATAGGATATAAAATAATAGAGCAATCTTTACTGTTTCACAAAGGCATTTTCACTTCTGTTGTTGTACAGTTAGCTGGAGTGGTATTAATTTGAACAACTGCTAAGTGCAAAAGGCTTGGACTACAGTTTCTTTGTTTTATTCTTGCTTATCAAAACTGATAAGGAGATGAGGTTTGTAATTAGATATTTTAATTCCATTTTAGCAAGCTGCTTAAAGTTTCACTGATGTTTACATAGCATTGAACTTGTTGTGTAATATTCCTTGCCATAAACAATATTATTGAAAGTGAAGCAAGTATAGTAAATTAGCCTGCTACATCATGAATTAAGGAAATGCTTTTGGGTATTTCAGCATCCTGTTTGTGGAATCATGTACAATATTTAAAAGGAGTTTTAGTAAGAAAGTGATTGTGATGTCTAAGACTTAGCTATTGGAATTAGAATCAAGACTCAGTCAGAAGAAGTTATTTGTTTCACAGCACAGGGAAAACTTTGCATCCACTTCCTCCACAATAATTTTTAAAAAATCATACTGTTGACTGTCTTGACTAGTAAAGGGTTCTGCGCTGATGTTTTAGCATGGAAAATACTCCTACTTCAAATCATATTTCTGAATTAGGTACATGATAACATCTAAGAAACTTTGTAGTAGGCTAGTTAGTAGTAAATATTTTTGCAGAATGTGTTTACTACTCTGGAAAAAGGAGGATGTAGGAAAAAAATTACTGAGCAGAGGCGCATTTTGTTAACTTACTAGTTTCTTTCCCCTTTTGCCCCTTCCCCAAGTTTACCCCATTACCATAAATGCTTGTCAGTGGCCAGTGAGATTTTTAAAAGCTTAGTTACAGGTCCCCTCTTTGCTGCAAACAACAGTGAGTTATTACATAGTAAGCTAAATAAAAATGAAAAGCTTTTTAAAGATAGGTTTTAAGAGAGAAAAACATCATGCTTTTTCTTAATGTTTTACACACATGTGAATAAGGCCTTACTTTTTTTTTTTTTAGGAATTTAAAGGAAAAGAAAACTGTGAATCTAGGCAAAAAGCATAACTAGATCAGTCATGCACCCCTAAACCACCTTTCCCCTCATATTTCCATTTCAGGATATTACTTTTGCCTCTGTTTCCTATTATCTCTTTTCTCTGCCATCTGATAATTTTGCTTTAGCCTGACGGAGCTTTTTTCCTTCCTATAGACCTGAAAAGATGGCCAAACTTCCTGTTATTTTAGGAAATCTGGATGTTACAATTGACAACGTGTCACCTGATTTTCCAAGTAAGTATTAATAAACACTGGTAAATGGACATTCAGGCTTTTTCTCTTAAGTTTTTCATTGTTTTTTTTAAAATGTATTTTCAGATTACGTTAACTCATCATACATTCCCATGAAACAGTTTGAAAACAGTACCAGGACACCAGTAACGTTTGAAATAGAGGAATTTGTTCCCTGTATACCAAAACACACTCAGCCTTTCACCATCTACAACAATCATCTTTATGTTTATCCCAAGTATTTAAAATATGACAGTCAAAAGTCTTTTGCAAAGGTGAGTGCAGGAATCCTGTGCTTTCTTCTTTCTTGGGCTTGATTAAGATTGCTTACATGTTACATTTCTGTGATGATCCTTGTGATTAAGTGTTTGGGTTTTTGTTTTTAAATCCTTCTATAGGCTAGAAATATTGCAGTATGCATTGAGTTCAAAGATTCTGATGAAGAGGATTCTTTGCCTTTAAAGGTTAGTCTTGATTTTTGCTGCTGATAAAAGAAAATAATGAACAGATAGCTAAGTAACACAGCAGTACTGGATTAATTTATCTAGTTTGGAATGACAGCTTTCTGTCCTCCTTTTGCATTTGGCATAAGAGTAATTTCTAGATGACTTGGTTTTGATATCAAACATTAATAAATAACCCTCAAAACATTTCATTTCTTTATATCAACAAATATTCCAAGAATAAACTTGTTGCAAATGAGAGTGTCTTATGCCTACTCCACAGGAGGAATTCTTAAAGTTTAAACAGTAAAGCTTTAGCTAGCTGCAGAGGTAAGCTCTGTGTTTGTTTATGGGCTACCACAGTGTGTAATAGATGCCTGGAAGAAAATATGTAGAAAACTACCTAGGAATCTTGAGAAGAAATCCCTGTTTTAGCTCTACTGCACAGCAGGCAGACTGCAGATCATGTAATCCCCTGTCTGTGCAAAGGAACCAAGTTAAATACAAGTTAAAATATTTAAAGTTCTAAGCTGAGAGTGAAAAAGGATCACAAGGTGGTGGTTTGTTTTGGTTTGGTTTTTTTATTCTTTTTTTTTTTTTCCTATTACTAGTGTATCTATGGTAGGCCAGGTGGACCAGTATTTACAAGAAGTGCGTTTGCTACTGTTCTGCATCATCATCAAAATCCAGAGTTTTATGATGAGGTAAGCTGCCTTTCCAAGGTAACTTTTACTTGTTTAGGTATTTGGTAAGGTTCAAAAATACAAGAATTGAGGATTGGGAAGTTCTTGATAATGATTACGGTTGATGATTATGGACTTTCCCTTTTTCACTGTAAGCAATTTTTTATAAGTTACATGTGTGATTCTTGAGCTTGCTTTAAGTAACATAGAACCCGACGTTGCTTTTGAAGCGTGCAGCCAGGAAGGCGTGTCACTGCTCTACCTGAAGATTTCTACAAATGTTGTGATTGTTTGCCTTTCAGATTAAAATAGAATTGCCCACTCAGTTACATGAAAAGCACCATTTGTTGTTCACCTTCTACCACGTCAGCTGTGATAATTCAAGCAAAGGGAGTACAAAGAAGAAGGATGTTGTTGAAACACAAGGTTTGTACGCTAATGCTTTACTTTCAGTAAGTTCTGGGGAGATTTTATGAAGTATGCTTATCTGGTAACCCGTGATTTTTGTGATCCGTACAATGCTTGCTATTGACATTGTACTGCCTGAAAGGTTTCATTACTTCTTTTAATATAAATGTTTCAAATGTTGGTTTAGAATGTTTGTCAAATGTATGCGTGTTTAACAGCGTAATGATTTATTTGCCTTTTTAATGATTTTTAATTACTTGAGTTAAGTCATTTGGCCCTTACAGCAACATTTTCTGGTTTATGAATTAGATATCAGAAGTGTGTACAGTAAGACTTGTGTAAGGGTTGATGTAAAGATTCATAACATATTGAAAACTACTTGCCATTCATCTTCCGTAGTTGGGTATGCTTGGCTTCCTCTAATAAAAGATGGAAGAGTGGTGACTAATGAACAACACATCCCAGTGTCAGCAAACCTTCCATCAGGTTATCTTAGTTATCAAGAAGTGGGAGTTGGAAAGGTATGTTATACAAAATTGCTCTAATCTTTAAAAAAAAAAAAAAAGTGTTTTTGTTGTAATTCCCCAGTCTGATAAAATTTAAGTCATTTTCTAGTAGAAATCTTTTTCTTCTATAGTTGAAATGGAGTGCTTTGTGGAAGTTGGACATCTGATTTAGAGAAAACAAAAAAACCCAAACAGAAATGGGAGACAAAACTTATGACTAAATTCTGACTTCAACAAGAATTTGAATCAATCTGCCATAATACAGTTTTTCATTTAGATTAAGTACCTGTTTCTGTTACTATTTAGCTGATGTGCTTAGTGAAATGTTGAATTTTCATTTTTTTGATAGTAATAATTAACTAGAAGTTACAGTAGCTTTTAAATATATTAAACTATTCTGAGTTTATGAAGATATGCAAATAATCTGAAGTCCTTTACTAAATTTTTTTTAGCATTTCATGCTGTCTCCTTTCAGTAAGTCCTTTATTCCTGAAAAAGTCTTATTCTCACATCTTGATTTTTGTGATCTTTATACTTCACTGGTAAAAATTATGGTTGTATTTTTCAAAGCAGAAAGCTTGCAAAATTGTAGTAATAAAAATGATACCAAGAAGGATACAAAATGTGAAATGTGAAAGGAGATTTGACTAAGAATGAAATGCGGAGACAAAATTGACTCTTTTTGGAGGAAGATACCTAAAATCAACAGCAAGTGGTGCTGCTCTCCTCCTATTCTACCACTTTTTCCTGTTAAACTCTGCTGTAAGCTTTCCAACCATTGTCTCCTTCACATCTTCCATCTTTTCACATTGTAGGTGTATTCTTTATGCCTCTGCTGTTTGTCTCTGCTTATGCCCATGGGTAGAAGGTTAGGACCAATGTGACTAGTTGTAGATCTAGCAGTAAAATCTCTCCCTAACTGGTTGTCAGGGTAGTCAGCTGAGCATTCCCATTCTCAGTTCTTTAGAAATGGGATGGGAAAGAAACACTGGCTGCTCCCATTGGTCACCTGTATTAAGGTTTAAACTGTGTCAGTATCTGTGGAAATTTTTGCATTTTTTCCCTCAGAAAAAGTAGTAGATATTTCTCTCTAGTCTAAAGCTTCTTTGCAGAGTTGTAGGGGTCACATGAAATCTGTGGCTTAAAGAACAGCAGTTTTGATAGCCAGTGAGGAAACTACCGTGGGACTTTTAAAAAACATTTTAAGCTTCGTAAGTGCTTTTGGCAATCTTACTTGCATAATTTTCCTTTTTTTTTTATGACTTTATTCATTGCACACATTTCTTCAACCTGTATTTTTTGTTTAAAAAAAAAAAAAGAGAGTTGTTTGTGGTAATGTGAACAGATTGGTTTATCTTAGTATACTGCAACATTATTTTACTTTTACTCTGCCTATGTGTGTGCAGCATTCTGGTCCTGAAATTAAATGGGTAGATGGAGGCAAACAACTGTTAAAAATATCCACTCATCTGGTGTCAACTGTCTATACGCAGGTGAGTTACAAAACAAATTAGAGAAAGTTTATGGAATAATGCATTTGTTATACGTATATACAATATTGGGAGAGATTCTTAAACTCAGTATGCTGATCTCTTACTTTTTTGTCTCTTGGGCACTCTGCGTGATACCTCTCTCACATCAGCTGTGAAAATCATCAGATCTTAAATGGAGGCTATTCAAAATGTGATCCTTTTTTTCTAACATTGTCTTCCCTTCAGATCTGAATTTTTCCTATTAGGTGAGAGGTCATACTTGTCTGAAAGCATGTCTACAATGCTATGAGCCCTACTATAGCTGCCCATAAAATACATACTATGATCAGTTGGTATAAATAACATTAAGTATGCTATTTTCTGCATGTCAGTTGGTTTGAAGTAAATATAGGTGATATTTTGTGTAATGGGTTTTCAGAAATCACTGGATAATTTTTTATGTGAGTTAAAACCAAGTCAATATTACATGTAGACTAAATTAATCTTCAGGGTAGTACACTTCAGTTATTTTTGAAAATTGGATGTGTATATGGATTTTTATATAAAAATATTTTTAAACTGTTCTGGTTTTGATTATGAATAGCAATGTTAGATGTTGTTTAATTTATTGTTCTTTTTGTCTTTGACAGGACCAACACTTGCATAATTTTTTTCATTACTGTCAGAAAACAGAGTCTGGAGCTCGTGCACTAGGAACTGATCTTGTAAAATATCTTAAGGTATAAAATGGCCATGAATAACAGATTGTATTATTTATTCATACCTCTGCAAAACCTAGGAGCTTCAGGTCATCATTGTCATGACTACAGTTGTCTTTCAGAACTACATCATTAGAATACATTGTTTCCACAGCAATTTTGTCTTAACCAAGGAGGCCAGATTTTTAATACGGAGCCCAAAGTTCAGTCGCCTTAAAATCTATGGATGGTATCACATGTGACTCCTCATTTTCTTAGGCACAACAGAGTTTGTTGTAATTGAATACCATCAATTAATAAAACTGGACTGTGTACTCAGTACATTTAAGTGAGAACTTAGCTGTTGAATGTGGCGCACTTATGAACTGGACTTGAATTTTGACATAACTAAGGTCACAAAGCATCTTCTTTGCCCCAAGATTTCTGTGATCAACTTTGATGCAAGCAAAACAGGACACAGTACATTAACAGCAGGAAAATGTTGGAGATAGTTTCTTTTATTATTACCATTTTTTACTAACATACTTGATGCTCAGTCTTCTATTCGTACTTATCATTCTGAAACTGGGCAATTCCAAAGCATGCCAGCAGAGCACATGACAAGAATATGACCCCTTAGAAGGAGTTCTGGCCATGGTAGCTTTGTATCAAAAGGGTAAGACAAAGGACAAATAGTCAATTAGCTAAATTTTGTAGTCCGTCTTCCCCCTCTTAGTTACTTAGAACGAGTTGCTACAGATGCCTCTTGACTGACTTTCTGCTTCTGACTTGCTTGGTTTGATATAAGATGTCTTGGATATAAGATTTCATTTCTCTGTGTTTCTCACTTAAAGTATCTGTTTTGAGTTCCTTGATAATTTTAGATCTGGAGCCATCCTTACTTCCACTGCTTTCTGCAGCAGTAATTGTACCAAATAGTCCCCAGTTAGACGGCAGTACCACTTATCCTGGTAGTGCTTTAACTTTAGATGTCAGCACTCTGCAGTATCCAGAGGGCCTGCTGGAGTTAGATACAGTTTATGTGCAGAATCCATTCCTGATACCACATTTGCAAATCCTCTGTCATCAGGACAGTTTTCAAAATAGAGTCTTTCTGACTGTGTATATGTGGCTTGTGGCCTGAAGAAATCTAATAAAGACAGGAGAATAACCACTGCTTCAGAGTGTTTGATCTTGCCCTGAGGCCGAGAGGATTATTCCATCTTTCCCCAAGTAATCCTTCTGGGAGATTGCTATCTGAGTTTTCTGTTTGAAGAAGGGAATCTCTACCTCTCACTTCGAACTGTTTGTACTTTTCTGGCATGGGTATTAAATTTACTGGTACTCATGTTCCTCTAGTGTTCTATCAAAATACAAAGGAACCAGCCAGGTTTTTCTAAGTCATAAAAGGCATTTTTCTCATTGGTACAGCTTTACCTTCTTGTCCTCTGGTTATGATTTTTAAATTGGTGGGGACACTGAACCTTTATCATTGAACTTGACCTTTCTTCTTTTTTTCTTTCCATATACTCAATATGGTATATTCTGAGTATCTGTCATCATGAACTAGAGGTCTTTGAGCCTGACCTGTGGCTCATTGAAGCTCTTTAAAATTATCAGTATCATTTCCATCACTTTGTTTTCCCAGGGCTGTAGCCTTCCTGCTACTTGAAGTGCCAGAGAAAATGGCAGGTGTTTTCTGGTATCAAGAATAAGGGAAGAATTGTTGCTCATACTGGACATCAAGACACTGAATGTATTTATTGATAAGTTCAGGTGAAAAAAAAACAGAATTTGCTTTTTCTAGTGCTGTGATATAAAGCACTTAATGTGGAAAACAGTCAGATTATTACTAGAATCTCTGCATACGTGACAAGTCTGAATCACTACTATTAAAAAAGTCAGTTTGCACACTATGGAGAGCCTCTTTACCAGGGTTCTGGCAGCAGTAAATGTTCACATTATGAGGAACGGAAGAACCCTGTACTTTGTGTCCGATTAGTTGATTTTTACCTCAGGAGCTGAAGTTGTAAACAACTCTCAGTCAGTATCTGACCTGTTTAATTCATCAGGATTCACAGCAGTTTGAGAAATCCCCCTGTTTCTCAAGTTTATCAGAGGTCTACTTGAATATAATATAACCAAAATCTCCTCCAGGGACTAGCATGGCAATTTTTTTTTTGTCTTGCTACCCACTGACCATTGAAAATGACAGTTGTCTGGAATCAAAGGCTTGATTCTCTTCTTGATATTCACAACTCCTTGTTAGTCTGGTGGAACAAAGTGACTGTCAGTTATTAAATTATCATTTTAGGGAACGCTCAAATTAACACTTCCTCAGATCACTCCCACATCACATCATTTAATTCAGTCATATATGATCATCTATACTGTAATTTATCTGGGTAGCTTATTCCTTTGCTTAAACAATTTTTTGTATTTACGTTAATTCCGCATTAGCAACATCTTTAGGTTCAGTGACAAAACAGCATCTTGCTAGAATCCCTGGGACAGAATAATGCAACTGCAGAGCCTCTTTATAGCTCTTACTTGTCATCAAACACCAAAACTCTCCCCAGACAGCGTGAACATGTTCCACGCCATTAGATTAATGCATCATATTGACTTTACTGCCTCATTTCATGGTAACAGAAAACAAATGCTATCTTCTGTGTCAACTACAAATTACGGCTACTCATAATTCCGTTGGGCCAAATTCCTGTCTAGCTAGGCCTCACAGGGATGCAAATACTTTTTACTTCTCCTGTGTATTGAGAGCTTGCTTTCTTTGTGTCAGCCTGTACCTACCTGTAACCACACTTGGCCAGCCTGAATCTTAAATATTCTTTAAAGATCAATGTTTCTATTATCTGGTAACAGTTTCTTGCAGATAATGTCTATGCTGTAATGGAAGTGACACATGTAAATACGTAGAGTTTACCTTTCTCCATGAAGTCAGTGTGCTACAGGCGAAGTAGCTTGGGTTACTGAATCTGATAAGTGTTATCTTGTTCTCTTCTTTCTGCTCTTGCCCTGCCCCAACAGGATTTTGTGTAAACGCCATTTGACACTTCTGCTTAAAGGTTTTCTGAAACTCGCCCGACTCTAGACATTTGTATGCTCTCCTTCATATTTCATGAGCCCAAACATCACTTAGCATCTTGTAGGTTGAAGTGTCTCTTTGTAGTTACCTCCATAGCTGCCTGAGAGATCAAAGAGCACAGCTACTTTTGGCAGTCTAAGTGTAATTCAATGCTCAAAGGCATCAGAAGTTGGGTTACGTGTCCAGTTCAGAGTCTTACTTCAAACAGCATCTTTACCAATAATAATGTCTCCATCCTGAACTGTGAGCTAAAGTTAAGTTTGCATGTTACTTAGTGCTTTGATATTCAAGGCTTGTAGAAAAGATGCTGCTGTGTATGGCTACTCTTTCAAAGAAAAGTCGTAGATCATGCGGGAAGAGACTGATTTGAGTCCTGAACAGTGTAAATGTGCGTATAGACAAGCATTCAAAAAACAAGACAGCTGCTTAACGCTGAATGGAAATGTTTGAAATGTGTTGTCTGTATGCATGTTCAGCAAATACATTTTTTTTGTCAAACTCCCTTTAATTCCAGGGTATTTTGTGGCATAAAACAATGTAGGATGAGAAGTTATACACTGCCTTTTATGTCAGGATGGTTATGTCTCTAATATCTTTTGCATGTGATGGAATGCAAAGGCATATCATGAAGAAGTTGAGTGGTTAGTAATTCACTGTCTCCAGTTTCCAGCATTAGGTAGTTAGGGATTTTAGTTCATTCTGGTTTTTAACATATTAGTTCATTGTTTTGCAGTAGCTAGTGTATCTAGTATTGCACTTATCACAGGTAAGCAATCTATATGTTTTTGTGGACTTCTGTTTGCTAAATGTCTGCATTCGTGGATGAAACAGCAAAGTATACCAGTGTCAGCTTGTGGTGGTGTACGCAGATAGTCTTCACACTCAAACATGGTCTAGTATCCATTTCAATGGAAAAGTACAAATAACTACCTCTAAAATGCTTTTAATAAAATGTAATTTTCATCTCTAATTTACCTTAACGTGAAAAAAAAAATTGCCGAGTGTTTATCACAGAAATTATTCTCAGTTACTTTCTGTGGTATAGTTCAGGTAAAAACGCCAAATAGTGCAAGCAGTGTGTATTTTTGGAAAAAGACTTGCAAGTAAATTCTGTCATTTCAGAACTTACGATTTAAGTGCCATTGTTTCAAGGAATTGACAATATTACTGCTTTCTTTTAGAGCCTTCATGCTATGGAAGGCCATGTGATGATAGCTTTCCTGCCAACTGTTCTAAACCAGTTGTTTAGAGTTCTCACTAGAGCAACTCAAGAGGAAGTTGCAGTCAATGTGACAAGGTAAAGAATTTTAAGTGCTTCATAGAGTTTAAATGATGAGTGGGCTGTCACATCAATCCGTATCCAAGTAACATTTTTGCTATTGCAGTCATATCTTTCTTTGTAGGCTTACTTGGTTTCTGACTTCTGTTTAGGGTTATTATCCATATTGTTGCTCAGTGTCATGAAGAAGGCTTGGATAGCTACCTGAGATCTTATGTCAAGGTAGGTGAAAGTATATTAAATGTTTCCTTTCTTTATTTCTCTTAAAAAAACAAGAGGTAAATGTAGTTGCATCTGTTTAATTTCAACTATTTCACATTGTATTCTGGTTTTCTTCCCCAAGTATGCTTATAAAGCTGAACCTTATGTTGCTTCTGAATATAAGACAGTCCACGAAGAACTGACAAAGTCTATGACAACAATTTTAAAGCCATCTGCTGACTTTCTTACAAGCAACAAGCTACTCAAGGTATATATTGAGCTATACTTTTTACTGTATGTTCTTATCTGATCATAACCGATGAATAGGAGCTAACTGTATTGGAAGGGTTGTTGAATGCACGTGGCAAATTTATAGAATGTTTTCTTCTCTCTGCAGTATTCGTGGTTTTTCTTTGAAGTTCTGATAAAATCAATGGCTCAGCATTTGATAGAAAACTCTAAAGTGAAGGTATGTCAACTTTTGCAAAAACAACCATTATTCTAAATAGGATTTGTATAGTCTCTCATTTCTCCAATCACAAGTTTTAATTGCATATTAAAAGAAAGTTTTTATATACATATGGTTATGATTTATATAGAATAACTTTATTTGTAAGAAAGAGAGAGAGCAAAGCAGCGGGTGAAATCATTTGAAATATTTCGTAGAAAAAAGTACAGGGCTATATTAAACATATTATGAAAGGACAGAAACACCTTAAAATCCATACAGCAGTCTGTGTAAATCATCAGACTTTCCAGTAAGATTTCTTAATACTTAGGGTATAGTGAAGCTGGAAGAAAAATTAGGACATTAGGAAACATTTTTTCACGGAAAGGGTTATTAAACATTGGAATAGCTTGCCCAGGGCACCCAGGGCAGGGGTGGAATCACCATCTCTGGAGGTATTTAAACGGCGTGTGGACCTGGTGCTTAAGGTCATGGTTTAGTGGTGAGCTTGCAGTGTTTGCTCTGAGATTGGGCTAGATGATCTTGAAGGTCTCTTCCAACCAAAGACATTCTGTGAAGCAATAGATAACACGGTGGACTTTGATGTAAGTACTACCCAAAAATATGTGGACTTTCCTGACCAATACAGTAGCTGTGATATGAAATGGAGGAAGAGTGAGTCGTGCAGTTTACTATCCTGTATGCAATAAGAAGTAACTATTTATTTCTGTGTTATTGCCTATGCTGAAAGGAGGAACAGGCATTTTCTTACCAGCTTGGCCTATAAACAGTAATTTTCTTACATTAGTTGCAGATTTTTAGTTTGTTTACTTCTGTATTAAAACAAGTCTGGAAAGTAAAGGTTCAAGTATACAAAATAGTCCCAGCTGAGTAATGTACCAGGTTATTCTGAAATCTTTGTCACTGTTTTCACTGTGTATTTTAGAATGTAACTGGAAGTCTGAAGTACATGGCGGGGGGGGAGTGGATAACTGGACAGTGATCAGAATAAAAGTTTTAGTCGTACACTCACTACTGTTCTGCTGCAGTATGATCAGTAGAGTTTGAATCTCAGTTCAGCTTACTTTAAGTGTCTGGGCTTGCCTGTTTCAGTAGATTTAACCTTTAAAGAAGTTATTTATTAATTTTTCAACTATGAAGCATGTGAGATCCATGTGATTATTGGTCAAATGGATTCTTCATCATTAGATATTCTCTAAAGTAATGTGCTGAATGTCCAGATCCTAGTAACCATCACTTTTTTTCTTAGAAAACTAATACAAAATAAAAATGTTTTCCTGTTCATGTTACTGGTTTACTTTTCAGTTAGAAGTAGTAAATTGTATCACTGAACTGGCTGTTGTCTAGTAGTAAATAAAAAAAATCTGCCTTAATACAGTACTCAGTTGGACTCATTTTAGCACTAATGACTGATACATAATTTGCAGAAAATCATAGTAATAGATAGGAAGACCATGGTTTATGGATTCTAGACAAACTATGCATTCTACTGGAATACATCACACAGTAAAGATACCAGGTTTCAGCATTGCATTCTTTGTAGAGTGCGAGTGGAGATCAATCAGTTTCTGTGGCTCCCGATGTAGTAGTAAAATCAGCTGTGTATTTTAAGCTTAACTTGCCCCCACTTCAGTGCACCCAGCTACATTTTATTCTGACTATCAGTTTCTATGAGTATATAAAAATCTGCAAAGAATATCTGACTTCATCCTGTTGTTTTGCATTTCAAGAGGATCTCAAATTTTCACTTATAACATCATAAGGCACTGCTGTGTGGTGTTTTTCTATAAGGGAAAAGAGCTGTCTTCATTTAAAATGTAATGAAGATGAGAGTGATCTTTCTGTTACTAAAAACAAAAAAAGAATTTTTATTATTTATTTTTTTTCCAAATACAATCTCAGCTTTTAATTTGAGCAGTGGTTCTAAAAATTCTGGAACCTTTAGTAGCAGATTTTTAAATAAACAAGTTAAACAATTGTTGTCAGGGAAAGACATGTTTTGTCCAAATCCAACTCCATGCGCTCTAATATACAGACATAAACTTTTACCTGGTATTTGTGATCTGTTTAATCTATAAAAAGGCCTTTAGTTTCAAGGGGTGGTAGGAAATGGAGTATTTACATGGTACCAGTGCTACAGATTTAACTATCTTCTGAAATGTTGAAGAAAAGATTTTATCATTAACTACTTAAACTGTCTAGGGAAGTGTGTCAGCTGCTATTTATTTAGGAGTTTTTAGAAGGCAAATATAAACACAAAGGGTTTGCTGTGCATGTAGTGCAGCGCATCCTTTTGCACTGGGAATTATTCAAAATTCCTAGGAAAAAGAAAAGACAACTTTTTCTACCACTAATAACTAGAAATACTGTTAATTCAAACCAAAGTAAGAAAAATATTCAGATGGACTTTTATGTCTGTTCTGTTTTGTTTTGTTTTTTTTTTGTTTTATCTGTTTCATTGTATGTGTTCAAATAATTTAGGCTCTTTAAACTTAAATTTCCGTTATTGATGTGATACTCCTTGAGGAAGGAGTTTGTGCTTCTGTTCACTCTGTGAATGGAGTATTTCTTATTTCACCCCATTCTTTTGAGCTTATTATAATCAGTTAAATTATTTCTATTAATTTATCAATTCAACTGAAATAAAAGTATAATCTTAAAAGCAGAAAACACTGCTTCTTATTTAAGGCTGAAATTTCCTAGAGACTTCTGGAATTGGAGTAAAATTTTATAATTTAAAGATGATATTGAAAAAAAACTAAACTAATTTTTCTTGGTTTCTGTACTTACCTGACAGCACTTCCAGTACTTTTTTCTTTTTTTGTAGTATTTGGTTCTGTGAGAAGGGTACAGCTTTTCTAACTGCAGAATGTGGTGCATCTGGGCAAGGTTTTCAAAACATAGTGTATGTGAAACATGCATTGCTTGAGGAAATTTTATGTTGGGTTTGGTAGGTGATACTCTGAAAAACAACAGCATGCTGGTTTTGCTTGGCTAAGCAAAGTTTATTTATTTTTTCCTGATTTTAACAAACCTACAGAAGTCCTCACAAGTTTGGAAACGGCATATTGGTTTAAAAAAAAACTTCAAAGAAACCATTAACTTGCTGTCATGCAAACCCATTTCCTTAATTTAATTATAACTTCCTTACAATAGGGATTACACTGTTAAATTGAGATCAGATGGTGGATAAAACAAGTACAATAGAATATAATCCTTTTACAGCAGGAAGCTGTGTAAACAAACAAAAAACAAACGCATTTTACTTTTCAGAATGACTCTAAGAGTGTCCATGTTTTTAAGTATCCTCTCCCATATAATCTGCATCTCTTGTATAGTGTGGAATACTGCTATTGATGAGCGTTGCTACTAGTTCTTGCCTAACTTGTAAAAAGGTTCATAGAATTGTAGAATGTTGGTAGTTGGAAGGGACCTCTGGAGATCGAGTCCAAGCCCCCTGCCAGAGCAGGATCACCCAGGGCAGGCCACACAGTAACACATCCAGGTGGGTTTTGAAAAGTCTCTAGAGAAGGAGACTCCACAACCTCTTTGGGCAGCCTGTTCCAGGCTCTGTCACCCTCACAGTAAGGAATTTTTTCCTGATGTTGATGTGAAATTCCTGTGTTCTAGTTTGGTGACTGTTGCCCCTTGTCCTATCACAGGGCACCACTGAAAAGGGACTCTCCCCATCTACTTGACACCCACCCTTCAGATATTTGTAAACATTAACAAAATCCTCTCTCAGCCTTCTCCTCTCAGGACCAAGCAGCCCCAGGTCTCTCAGCCTTTCCTCATAAGAGAGATGTTCTGATTCTTTAATCATCTTCATAGCCTCCATTGGACTCTCTCTAGTATTTTCCTGTCCCTCTTGAACTGGGAATCCCAGAACTGGACACAGTACTCCATATATGATCTCTCTAGGGCAGAGTAGAGGGGAAGGAGAACCTCCCTTGACCTGCTGGACACACTCATCTTAATGCAGTCCAGATTTTTTAATTATTATTTCTTTCCTCCACAAGTGCTATACTGACTCATTTGCTCAAAGCTCACATGTCTTTACTGGCCCATGTAATTATAGTAACTTATATCTGGAGAGCACCAGCATGTACGGCTGAGGAACAAGTTCAATGTAACAAACCCTTCATTTTAGAGAAAACAAAAGTTGGTAAAGGAACAGTGTGTCCGTTATGGATGCCTAAGGCTGACTTGATTACCTGATGTTATGGAAATACAGTGTGGATTAGCGTAGGCATGACCATTGCTATTACTCAGAAAGTCCTCTGTGTCTCTGATGTCTAAGGGACCTAAGTAACTATAAGAGAGGGCACTGATTATTTTCTTTTTGTTAGTAGTAATGACCAGTAGCTGAGACCTAATGGCCTCAGGTTTACAGTACTTGAAAGACTGAGCAGTTCATTTTGTGACTTACTATATACTATAAATTACGTGCTGTATAAACTGTGGTCTTCCAAGATCAATTTCGAAGGATTGTTATAAGGAAGGTTAGAGGTTTTATTAAAATACACCAAAAGATGTAGGCAGGAGACAATTCCTTATGTGCTTATATATCTGAAGATTAGTTTAGAGATTTTGACCTTTAAGTGATAATTTACATCAACTTGTGGCATCAAATTTTGTCTAATACATGGAGTTACATGATCCTGTACATTTTGAAAAAGTCTTGTTCATTTTAAGTAATCTTTCTGCCCTTCTAAATTCTTTAGGTAGGCTAAAAATATCTGTGCTTTCATTTTAACGAATGCTTGCTCTACCTCTTAGCAGCATAATTGTAAACACACGTTTTGTAGAAGGTGGGCTGAGAAAATGCTGATCATGGGAAGCGCGTGACTCTTCAAAGGAAATACTAATTGCTAGTTGCATTTTATGTGTGATTCCAAGTTGCCAGAAAGAAGTAGCTAAACCACAAAAATGTGGTCTAAATTCTGAATGGCACTTTTAACTCTGAGACCTAATTTTATTTCAGAAGATGAGGATGCACACTGAGAGGATTTTTTAATAGATTTAGTAGGTTCTGTAGCCATAAGTTTTCTCATGGTAACAGTTCATGCAGAGATTTTCTTATGCAGCATTGAAACTACCAAAATGTGTCCACATTTTTTGTTAGGACTTAGAGATACAGAAGGACGCAGTAATTCTACCTGAAGAGGTGAAAAAAACAACAACCCCAAACCAATAAAACCCAAGCCCCTAAGCTTGATATGGGAAAGTATCTCTCTGGTTTCTCTTGGTGTCTCACTCAAGTGGATTGTTCTGCATGCTAGGTATACTTGTTAGATAGAAACCCCATTCACTTCAGGTTAATATTTTATTTGTTTTTAATAGTATCTCAAAAGCAACCTCCAAATATGAGTGTTTCAGCTGTACAAAGGGAAGCGGATTCTTTTAACATGCACCTTTAGAGTCTAATACTTTGCTGTGTATCATCTTGAACTGCATTTTTTTTTTGTGATTCGTTCTCTGCATTAATATGAAGTTTCATAGCTTATAAACTACCAGAGTGACTTTTCGTAACAGATTTTTGTTGTTGTCTCCACATTTCATGTTAAAAATAACTTTTCAATTTTAGAACTAAGCTCGTTGTCTTCTTCCCTGTGATGTGTGAAAGAAAAAGAGCACAGCTCACCTCTTATTTGCATGTGTCCTCATTCCTGAATGTTCCTTCCTGATTTACAAGTCCCATGAATATAAAATACATGATTTTGCTAGCTTCTTCCTGTCTTGCTGGGCAAAGTAATACATGGAATATGCATTCAGATATTTCCTGCTTATGAAATCTGATAAAAAGATGCATTTCTGGATGTAGCAAAATTATTTCTATTGTAATGATTTTGTAATATTTTGAAAAAAATATTTAATTGCTATCCAACAAAGACATATCATAGTACACTGACTGTCATAACCACCATGAGAATTTTGAATTTTTACTTATTTCATTAATGAATACTCTTGATATTCTTACAGGAATCTCTTTCAACCCTAAGATTTGAGAGGTTTTACAATTTTTTTTTTATTATTTTTTTTTTAAAAGAGAATAGAGACTTTAGAGGACAATTCAAAGACAAAGTGAGCAAGTTGTGTAATCACTGATTTATGCAGGTCCTTGACAGTGACTTGTTCTGCCTAGGAATGTTGCAGTCAGTATAGTTCAAAAACACTAATTAAATAACGAAGCACTTGGATGTTTTGATTGCAGTTTTCAGATAGAAAAGATATAATGGCTGTATAGTTGAAACAGTTTTTCTCAATGTCAACTTATGCCAGCTGCCTCCAGAAAAAAGACAGTCTTTATTAAAGGTTGTAAGTTGTGAAGAAGTAAGAGGCTCTGCAGTGCCAAAAAGTTGAAAAGAACTGACTGACCAATACTAGTCAGAATGTACAAAATCGTTGATGAAGGTAATATAGATGGTGAGTGGAAGGGAGGAAATTGTGAATGCAGAGGAAATATTTTAAGGTAATTGACTACCTCAAAGCCAGGGGAAAACAGTTCTGGTTGTGGAAACTTAAAATACGTGGAAAGTAAGATTCTGAAGCCTAGAAGAGCTGAGATTTGAAGTTGCTGATGAGCAAGAGAAAGAAAGAAGCATAGATGAGAATTTCCACAATGGCAAAACGAAGTTATTAGAAAGATAGTGGCAGAACAGCAAAACTCTTGTTTTGTTGTTGTTTTTTTTCAAGACAGAAAAGAGAGTCTGCTAATGCACTTACTGTACGTGAACCAGCTGCTGTCTGCTTTGAAAAGGAAGGTAGATAAAAATCAAGGATTCCCTTTTGTTCTTAGCTTCTGCCATCAAGCTTATTGTAGTATAGAAAATTATCGATGCATTACCTTAAACTTTTATTATGTGTGTTGTCATCAAAGACCACCTTTCTTGAATTTAAATAACAGATGTTGTTACACATGTTGTAATATTTTCTTTTAACCAAATGCTCTCTTTCCCCCCCTCAGTCTAGAAAGTTCAGGAAAAACTTGAATCTAAAGAAAACGCTGCTTTAAATGACAAATGAGAAAGCTTGAAAACTTTGTCTCCCCTCTCCCTGTCAGGTTATCTGTTCTTATCTCAAATAAATTTTCTGATATCTTTTAGTGTTATAAACCATACTGAATATTGTATCTGAATTTGTTTCTAGCTGTTGCGAAACCAGAGATTTTCTGCTTCCTTTCATCATGCAGTTGAAACAGTAGTTAATATGCTAATGCCACACATCACTCAAAAGTACAGAGACAATCCAGAAGCTTCGAAAAATGCAAACCACAGCCTTGCTGCCTTTATAAAAGTAAGTACACAAGCAACTTGGGCTCTGTAGTTACTTTTCTCAATAATACTACTTCATGGATTTTAGAGAATTTAAAGCCAACGCATAAAACTGAATATGCATAATGCTTTTAAAATACAATTCTCTGTCCAAGTTAAAATGCATTGAAGTATAATTTGCGTCTTCTGTAATCAAGACATCTGTTCAAAAGTTTGGTATGTTAAAAAAGGAATTTATATCTTACACATAATTTATTTTGATTTTTTTCCTTTAAATATATTGTCTAAATTACCTTCTAATCCTACAAAAGCTTCGTACATTGGGTAGTGTTTTATTTGCATGCATTTCATGTAGACAGACTTTCAGTGTCTTTCCCTTTTCAGCCAATAAGTTCCAGTAAGGAGAAAAAAAGGATTGGAAATAAAATGGTAGATAAAGCTACTAGCAGCATGCCATTTTCATTTCTGTCAAAATAGAGTTCTTCTCTTCCTATTGCTTTTTATTTACAGTTTGTGACATTCTGCACTCTATGTATACATATGTTCAGTTTGTTTCATTGCTTTTTATATTCAAAGTGAAATACTAATGTATTTGGAAAATAAAATTAAAACCAGAAATATAATTGCTAAGCACTGAGACAGTACTAAATCCATGCTACCTTGGTTTTGCTTGTTTTCCCCAGCGGTGTTTTACTTTCATGGATAGAGGCTTTGTTTTCAAGCAAATCAATAACTACATCAGCTGCTTTGCCCCAGGAGATCCAAAGGTACTTGGTGTTTTTAAACAAACTATTTTTAGGAGTTGCCTCTTCTTGATGCACGCGGATAGAATCCTACATTATGACTTCAGACTTCTTCCCGGTTGCACTATGAGTCCTTACGCTGTGCTTAGAGTAATTTTTTTTTTCCCCCATCAAAGCATTTTTTCATATTTTGATTCCCACCTTCAAGTGCAACTTCGCCACCCTAGAGCATATTTACTGCTAAAGGGCTCGGGAGTGGAGGTGCAACACTAAGCAGAAATTTTAAGCATGAATGTGAGAGGCTAAAGTTGGAGGAGTTGGTAACTGTAAGTTTCTGTACATTTACTCTAGTGAAAGTATGTACCAGATTTCCAAAGAATTTCTTCTGTGTGTCCAAACTTTTCTTACATCTGTACGTAATATGCTAATACATAATTTTGGACAATGGGAACAGTAAATAGACCTATATACAGTTGTCAAGTATGAATCATGCTGGAATTATTTGATACTGACATACAAACCTTTGACAGGTCTATATCCCTCATACTACAAGACTGAGAGAAATAACCCTTAAAAAGCTAGTTTTAATGTGTTACTCAAATCACTGCATCGGTTGTTTAATTTATTTTTTTTAATTATTTTTGCAGACTCTTTTTGAATTCAAATTTGAATTTCTCCGTGTAGTCTGTAATCATGAGCACTACATACCTTTGAATCTACCAATGCCATTCGGAAAAGGCAGAGTTCAGAGATACCAAGGTAAATTCTTCCACAAATGTGTATGATGTATTTCTCAGATATCACGCTTTTATTGTTAGATGTGGAGACTGTGGAACTTCAGGTCCATGAGACATTGGAAACCTCAAAATTGTTAAATGGAAGCCTAAAGTTGTAATCCTTTTGTTTAAACTTAAAGGAATCATTTAGATGGCAGAGTAATCGAGCCAAAGTATCTAGTCTAAGACATAGTAAAACTATGTAAACTTGGTAAAACATAGTAAACTACATCCTTAGCTCTGCCTCCCTTTCTTGTTATGATTATTGTTTCCTTTTTTTTTTCATGAATTAGCTTTTAATTCACTAGCCGTAGAAGCTGCGACACTCCTGTAGGTAGGTGTGCAGTATGAGGCTTGCTGTACTGTTTACATGTTTTTTGTTTGTTTTTTTTTCATATACCCATTCAGGTTAAGATAGACTTCAGCAAGTCTGTAATCCCACCTGGTCAGGTCACCTCAGGCCTTCCATTCTCCAGATGGAGGAAGTTCAATTCCTTCAGTTTCTCCTAGTAGTGCATGTGCTCCAGCTCTCTAACTGCCTTGGTAGTGCTCTACTGAACTCAAGTTAAGATTCTTCTTTTACTTGAAGGCTCAAATACTACACCGGACCTTACAGATATGTCTAACAAATGGCGAGTGAGGGGAATAAACACTTCCCTTGATGTACTGGCTGTGGTCCTGTTGATACAGCCCAGTAAGCTGTTAGCCTTTGTTGTTGCCAGGATGTCATGCTAATTCCTGGTGAAGTTGCTCTCCACCTGGACCCCTAGGTGTTTTTCAGCTTAGCTGCTCCAAAGTAATCATTTCACAGCTGATACCATTGCAGGGACTTATCCATCCCAGGTGTAGAATTTTACATTTGTTCTTGTTGAATTTCTCTTCACCTGTTCCTGTAGAATCTTCTGAGATGCAGCCATTCCCTTGAGCATACGGACTGTACCTCATCCACAGAATTGATGAGGGTGCGCTCCACCTCCTCCTTCAGGTCATTGAGGAAGTATAAAGTAGGATAGGCACTGGGAAACTCCTCTTGAGCAAAAATTGTTAACCACTAACCTTTGAGCCCAATGATCCACCTAATTCTTGTGCTCACTTAGGTGTCTATTCACCTAGACTATAAGGTCCCAGTTTGGATACACTGACTATGTAGACATCTGCTATTCTCTCCTTATCCTCAGGTCTAGTTTCTTCATTGTAGAAGACAGGTTAGTCAAGCATGGTTTACCCTCGGTAAATCTGTCTTGGCCGTTCCTGGTCACACTCTTGTCCTTCACCTGCAGAAAAATGGCTTCCAAGAGGACTTGCTCCTTGACTTTTCCAGGGACCAAAGTGAGCCCTGTAGTTCTCTGAAATGTTCTTGCCCTTTCTCGAAGATGTGTGCAATGCCTGCCTTCAGTCATTACAAGATCCCAGTCGGGGGAGACCCCTGATCACCATGTATTCACAAGGTGATCATAAAGGTGATAGTGAATGGTCTTCCAATGGTATCAGCTAACTGTCTCAGCCTTTCATCTGGTACTGTGGATTTGCATGGCTGGAGGTCCCTCGGGAGATCCTTGACCTGATCCTCATTCACTGTTGATGATTCTCTTTCTTGAAGCTAGTTTCTATACTTTTAAGACCTGGGAACCATAACAGTGAAGGATAAGGTAACAAGGTATAGAGTACTTCAGCCTTATCCAAGTCCACTATTTCTAAATACAGAGTCCTCATTCATAGAATCGTTCTGGTTGGAAGAGACCTTCAAGATCATCAAGTTGAACTGTTAACCCAGTGCTGTCAGGTCACCACTAAACTGTATCTCTCAGTGCCACATTTACAGGTCTTTTAAATACCTCCAGGGATGGTGACTCCACCATCTCCATGGGCATTGTGTTCCAAAGCTTGACAACCCTTTTTGTGAAGATACGAATTGTTGGTTTAGAGATCCTAAGAAAAGAGTAAAAGTAGAGAAAATAGGGTTTCTGAGCAGAACAAATAATAGGACAGTGTAAAATATTGCTTCCTGGTGATCTAAGAGTTGGGCCAGAAAAAAAGACGTTTATCTGAAGTGTTTCTGGCTTTGTTTTGCTGTCACAAGCAAAAGAGATCTGGAGTAATGTGGTCGACTCTCAAGTGAGCTACAAGAAAGCCTGTAGAGTGTCTGCACTCTTATCTGTGTTTCTTTCTGACTTAGTAGATTCCCTCACTGGGCAAGTTCTTTCAAAAATGAAAGTGCTTTGAGATTAGCATCTTTTTTTTTGGTCACTGTTTTGAGCAATGACAGTGACTATGAGAAACTCTTGAACACCTCAGCTGAAAATTTAAGCACATATATGCATTCTAATAAATGAGAACTTGAAGCTAAATTTTACCTTAAGTTGTCATATTCCATACGTAAATGGACTGGATTATTTTATTACACAAAAAAAATACTTCTAAAGGGCAACAGTGTGACTTCGCTGTGTCAGATGTACTGGGGTTTTGAATGTGTGTATATGTCAGGGGTTGGACTAGATGACCTTTAAAAGTCCCTTCCAACCCAAAGCATTCTATGATTCTATAGAATATCTTATTTATCTACATCGACCTTAGTATAGCTTGACAGTTAGTTACTACTAGAAATACTTTATGAAATCAATTCGTTTTGCAGTGGTTTAAGCACTGATGTTCAATTTTTTATTTATTTATTTTTTTATTCCAATTATTTTGCAATTAACACTGAATATATAAATTGTTCTGGAAAATGTAATGTGATTTAATTGTAGCAGAAAAATTGCCTTCTGTATTATAATGCAGGTCTAATTTCCATAGATAATTTAATTAATCTTGTTTAGATATTATTGTGTCCTTTTATTGTGTTCTGATATATTGAGAATTGCTTAAATTGGACACGTGAGTTGCAAATGCAATCTCTTCATTACGCTTTTACTACATACTGCAAATTTTTGGGACCATTTTCTTAGAGAGTATCAATTAACCAAGATCACAGTTGTTAGCAGGCTTTATAGTCTATATTCCTAATGTGTAAGATAATAAAAAAGTAACTTAAATCTGCTGTACAGAAATCTAAAGCTTTTTAATCCACGTTTTACTTGCAGTCCTTCAGATTTACTAACCTGGGACTGAACTACAGACTAAAAATTAAATTCTACTCCTACCATGCAACTGAATTCCTGAGAGATAGAATATGCACAGCATTTGTGCACTGTGTGTGTTTATAGTGCCTGAATACAGATTAAAATAGATTAAATATAGTTAATATATATAGATTTAAAATTTTAAGATCCTGGTCTAGATAAATTTAGTAGGAACACTTTTGAATATTGGACAGTGTTTAATATTATTTTCTTTAATGTTTTTTTAATGGACTGTACATCATGGTTATTTAATAAATGCATCATTATGCAGTGAATTGGGATAGAGATATATGAATAACTATATATTCTATATCTGAATATATGTGAGTTTTTCAATAATGTTGGAAACAGTTTCGCCTTAAGTTAATTGATAAATTGATTTAAATAATCCGATTCCTTATGCAGAACTTGTACTTTACTTCCAGACCTTCACCTGGACTATTCATTAACCGACGAGTTCTGTAAAAATCACTTCTTAGTGGGATTGCTTCTAAGGGAGGTGGGCAATGCCTTACAAGAGTTCAGAGATGTGCGACAGATCGCTATCAGTGTGCTCAAGAACTTGATGATAAAACATTCTTTTGACGATAGATACGCTTCCAGGGTAAGTGCAGTGCTACTCTCGTAGTACAAAATACTAAGTGTGCACATATACAGAATATTTTTTCTTTCACAAAAACCTTGTCAATTTACAGCAATATTTCTGTCTTGACTGTGATGAAAATATGTATGAAAATAGTATCAAAATATATCTGCAGATCCTGTATTTTTACCGAATGAAAGCACGAAGCACCTTTTAACTTTATTACGTGTTTACACTATGCTAAAACGTAATATTCTTACTGCTGTTCTTACAATAATCAGACTTTTACAGACATTTTTAAAGCTCTTATTTTCATTGAACGTTAGCTCTTAATATTTGACAGCCGTCCTTCCGTCATCTGTTATTCATTAAATGAGTATAAGAAAGCTACAAGTCATGGTAGTAAATTTTGAGTGATTTTTAATTTTCCTAACTCTTTTTTTAACATCAGCTCTGCTGTGGATAACCCATAAAATTTTAATGGAATATATGATTAATTTATCAAGCTAGCATAATTATTAATATACTTGGTTAGTATTAGCTAAAAATCACATTAATTTAGTGGGGGGTTTTCTGCGTTATATTAGAACAGTAAATAAAACTAACTGTTCTTCTGTAAATTAGAATAAAATACAATGATCGCTGCTTTTGCCTTTCATGAATTTGAGTGTGGGCTCTGCCTTGGCAAATATTTATTAAATGCACTTTTTTGTTAGTAATTTGGCAGTGAATAGCTTACAAATAACTGGTCATAAAAAATTAAATCTGTCATTTGTTGATGAACTGTTAAACTCTATTTAGCTCCATCAAGCAAGAATAGCCACGATGTATTTGCCACTCTTTGGACTGCTCATAGAAAATGTTCAGCGAATCAATGTTAAAGATGTATCTCCATTTCCTGTTAACCCTTCCAGCAATGTGAGTGACCTTTTCTGTTTGGTGTTATTTTGAATTATTTTTGTCATAATTTGTTGATAATGTATATATGAAACACTGCATTCTTTTGGCGAGCAGGGAGTTTCATGAGCTTCAGAAATCTGTGAATTTGTTCTCCTTGCTTTTTCTGAGCTTAAAAGCTTAGTTAACCTTTGTGGTTTTGGCTGCAGTTTCTCTTGTCCATCTGTTAGTGCCAACATGATAATTATAGTAGAATCCTTCAGGTTGGAAAAGGCCTTCCAGATCAAGTCTAGTTGTTAGCTCAGCGCTGCCAGGTCACCACTAAACCATGTCCCTCAGCACCACAGCAATGTGTCTTTTACATATCTCCAGGGATGGTGACTAATTGACTAGTTTGGTCCTACTGGTTTACAGTGTCCTCCCTCGCTGCTTGATCCTCTGAAGACTTTTGGAGAGTGCTGGCCCACACAGATCACCATAGCATCATTCTAATGCCATGCGGTTATCATAGAATCATAGAACATTTTTGGCTGGAAGAGACCTTCAAGATCATAGAGTCCAACCTTTTCCTAGCCCTAACAGCACCACTAAACCATGTCCTCCAATGTAACATCCACCTGTCTCTTGAACACCTCCAGGGATAGCGACTCAGCCACTTCCCTGGGCCGTCTGTCCCAATGCCTGACAACCCTTTCAGTAAAGAAATTTTTCTGTATCTCTGGTGCATGTGCCTAGACTTCAGTACAAATTGTAGACCACACAGAATTGGATCCGCTGCATCTTTTTGAGTGCTCTAAGAAGAGCAGCCAAAGAAGCTGGAAGAACAGTGTATTTGAAATTAAAAAATACCATTTTTTCCTGCAATTTAATGACTTTCCGTTTGTATGTATTACTGAGTTTTGGTACAGTTTCTGTGAGAGGAATTTTCATTAAGTTGTCTTTTTTTTCCACTCAAAAATTACACTTCTCTGTAGACCTCCTTCTAGTTTGTATAAAGAGTTTGCCTTTGTTCTTATAGATCTTGACATTGGAAGCACTTACACTACTTGATTTTTATGCAAGATGATAACTCCCCCAACATCTAACACACAACTAGTTACGCTCACTAAAATCCCAACAGTTTCAATAGTTGCTGTTCAGCAGAAATGATCGTATATTTGTGGTGGATTTTATTTTTTTTACATTCCTATTTTTCAATTCAGTCCAACACTGAAATAATGGACCACAAAAAGTGATCAGTTCTCTAGAAATGAGAGAATAATTTTTAACCTTAAAGGACTGTGCTTATGGAACAGCTGTAGTGTAAGAGAGCTACAGGAGACTGAATTCAAATGGAAGTTGTGAAGGTGTATATTGATATATTATAGTTGCATGGAATTAGTAAATCTAAGATTTAATTAGTAATACATTCATTTTTTTTTCTGTGTCTTACTGTGTTCCATTTAGTATTAAGAAAGAAATTCACAATACCCTTTCAACAAGAGAAATGTTTGCGTATTTGAAACCAAGTAATTCGAGTCTTTTGGAAATACCTGTTTTATAGTGTTTACAATTCAATTGAATGTTTATTTCTTCGGTGTTTCCTGGGATATCTTAAGTTTTAGGCTATCTCACACTTGTACAAATAACTGAACATCTCATTGCATGTTTTCGAGCATATTTAATAGAAATTAAAATTGAAGAAAGAAAGAAATAACAAATACTGCTCTAGAAGATAAAGAATGTCTTAGTCACTAAGTCCACAATGTTGTAAACCAATAAGCCCATTTTCCTCTCTTTTCCAAACAGAGCGCAAAGGACGATGCACTTCATTTGCCAACTGCAAGTCAGCTAGTAACGCCGCAAAAATCGGGGAACACATTGGATAACAATCTTCCTAAAGATCTATTTGGTGTTATCTCTGGCATTGGTAAGTGCTTAAAAAATAAATAATTTTGAAAGGAAACTGTTTGCTCTTTCATTTGTTACTGGAAATAATTGTTCTGTGTCCAGTTGCTGTCTGTGTATATACTTGGATGTTACCGCTGCTTTCATTAACAGAACTCAAATGCAATCAGCTCTTTAGTGTGGGTCAGAATTCACATGAAATCTTTCTTTTGGGATCTTTTTGGGTTTGGTTTTCTCTTTTAAACTGAAGTCATTCCCTGGAGAGAGCTGCTTTCCCCGCCCCCATCAATGATGATAGTTCTTGTCTTGCTGCAGAGGAACAGGGGGCAGGACTACGCCTTTAGTCATGGCAAGAGGGCCGTAATCCACGGGTTTGTACGTGATGGTAGAGACCACCTCTCAGTGGAGTCCTGCGTGGCACACCTGTGGGCACCCTCCTGGTTGTCATATTTCTGTGACTTTCTGTTTGTTGTGGTCTCCTGTAATTAGTTGTGTCACTTACTAGTCAATTAACAAAAAAAAAGAAGGACGAAAAATGGGGAAGGGCAGTTTTCGTAGAGATGCTTCTTTATACAAGTTTTGTTCAATATAGATGCTTCTTTGTGTAAGTGTGTACGTGTTGCTACATGGTTTTTATGCATATGTGTAGGTAGCTGTACATTAAGTCTGTGTGTGTGTGTCCATACGTATATACTTTGCTGAAATTCTAGAACAAGTTTGTCTTCATTAAAAGTAACTAAATGGAATTAGTTATTTGCCTTCTTAAAAAATATATGCATGTGTGGTGGTTTTAGAAGTCTGACTGAACTATGGAGTGACTTTTTTCAGTGTATGTTTTGTTTGAGATTTTTACATTGTTTGGGGTTTTGTTTTTCTTTTTTTTTAGCTTCCCCATATACCACTTCAACTCCAAACATGAATAGTGTGAGGAATGCCGACTCAAGAGGCTCTCTTATAAGTACAGACTCAGGAAACAGTCTCCCAGAAAGACACAGTGAAAAGAGCAATTCTCTTGATAAGGTAAATAAAAAAAAAACAAAAACAAACAACAACAAAAAACCACCACGGGAAAAAATCCCATCCCACCCAAAGTGTATTCCTAGAATTTCATCATAAGTGTTTCTATTGCAAAACAATTATCATATGAACTCTTTTTGCATTGTATTTATTAATCTGTTTTGCAGAAAATACAAACAGATTTTCAATGTAGAGACATAAGCGAGTAATTGTTTTCTTTTGCTAGAGAAAGGCACTAGATGAAGTGTATTGAAATTTGTTGAAGAGAACTGAGTTCTAGTTAGGACAGCTGCTTTGACTTTTGTGAAGACTTTCCTGTTCTATACACAATATACGTAGGATTTTTAAAATGTGGGAAAAACAGTCACTGTGCTCTCTCTAGGTGAATTATTTTTTATTAGTTTGACTTTTCATTTTAAAGCTGTTACAAATGAGGAGCTCTGGCTGCAGTAGCTCTGAGGTGTTCGGTCGTGTCTTTCTAGCACTTGTGTTGTTACTGATCACGTTTAATTTTCCTAGATCTTGTTGTGCAAGTCACAACATGTTGACTTTTTCCCCTTGACTCTGACATGCCTTCGTGTGGCAGAGAGAGAAGCTTCTCAGAAGGCACTCTGCTTATGCTATGCGCCCTTACGGAGAAGAAGAAGAAAATTCTCACCCTGCAAAGAAAAACCGTGTTACTATGGATTTTTCACTTCTGACAATGCCGGCTTTGCCAGAGAAAATTTTACATGCCACTTTCTCTCTTCAGTTACAAGAAGTATTTGGTTTTTCTGCTTGATATAGTTAAGCTTTCGAGTGAAGTGTGTGATCAGTAGTTTTGCCACTTCTTTGCAACAGTTGAATCTCAAGCCAAATACGTACAATATAACTACATAAAATACTTTTCTAAGTGCCAAACCTGGAGTAGTTCATGTACATGATTTAATTTAAGCATAAAAATCCAATAAGTTTAAATATCAGCAGAATTTGAGTCCTAGGGTCTTAGAACTAAAAAATCTTCTTCGATATTGACCAAGTAAATAAATATCTTGTTCGTACACTGTTGCTAAAGGGCAATGCTGTCATCTATTACTTAGTTGTCATGTTGTTAATTACTAAGATGTAGTGGTTTTACCAAGTAAAAGGGTTTTCAAAGGAGTCAATGTCCTTTGAAAATTCTGCTCTGGTCTGCCAATTTAGGTAATACAGGATTTTTGTTTTGCATGCTGTTAATATTTTCCCCGAACAATACTTAATCCTGGCTTCTTATTTGTCGCTTTTCAAACTTGTTTTCTAGTAGATCAGTTGTTCAGTGCATGTTATATTTGAGTTTTTGTCCGTTGCTTGATATCGTTGCTGAAGAACCACGATTTTTTTCTAATTCTCTTTCAGAATAACCTGTGGAATCAGAATTGTCTAGAGTTTCTATTAGAATATGTGCATACTTTGTAGGTTATTGACATGATTTTAAATTAAACTTGTGAGTAGCTACAGTTCTAGTTTTTTTCCATGTACATGTTTTCCACTGTTTTAGAGGGAATCTTATCTAGTGCTCTGGACAGTATCTGAAAGTGTAGGAAACTCAAATTCGGTTTCTGCTTTGCCACCCATTAATTACCTGCTCTGTTTCGGTGTCCATAAAGGTGTGTAGTAGCACCTCCTTGTTCACCAGAGATATTTCAAAGATAAAAAGTTGGTGAGGTCTTTCAAATCTGCAGTATTCAGGCTTATATATATA
>VWZK01001331.1:130898-172232 GCA_013396935.1 Baryphthengus martii | reverse complement strand
CTCTGTCTTAAGTTCATGTCTCATACTGCAAAAACACTTTAATATGTAAGAACTGTCTCAAGAAGTTGTTAATTCCTTTTTAGCCGAGACTCTATGTCTGATAAGAGCTCCACTTTTAAGACATGCATCCACCTCTCCCTCCCTGAATTCTTTCCATTAGAGAACTAGATATAAATTTACCTTCTTTTTTTTATCACTGTGGGTGTGACAGCAATCTGGAGATTCAGTAATAGATAGGAAGAAAAGAAATTATTCCACTCTGACAATTTGGTGGCCAAATGATTTCACTCCTTGTGTAATATTAAAAAAAAAAAAGAAAAGAGTTTGAGGCTGATAGCATTTATTTTCTCTTTCTGCTTACATGAGATAAGAGAGGTGCAGGCTTTAGCTTTGTATTTGAATTATATCAATATTTTGAGCTGATAAGGCTTGATGTTTTTAATGTAATGTAATGTGGAATCTACAAATTCTGCAGAAATGAACCTTCTGTTAACCTGAATTACTTTTGCTCTCTGAAAGCCAGGTGTTTAGTCTAAACTGAAGTGCTACCACCAAGAAAGAGTGAGGAGAGGAACATGTGGATACAATTCAGTCCATTCAGAAATAAATGTCTAAAATATAATCACCCTCTGGAGATGCTTACCTCTTCTCCTTAGTAACAGGCTGAGTTTTGATGATTATCTTCAGTTTGGCACCTTTTAAGTGGCTAAAATTAGGTGACCTGAACCTTATCTTGCTATTATCTATTTCCATTCAATTCAGCGAGACACTTAATAGCAAGCTTATACTTAAATGTAAGACAAGTGCCATAAATCTTTCTAAGTGTTTTACTGGAGCAAGTCCAGAGTGCTCATCAGTTTGCAGGATCAAATGCTATATCTTTAATGGTGTTTAGCACTTGAAGTTCCAACTGATATCATTGCTCCTATGTGTGGTTACAGCTTCCAAACATGAAGGCCAAACTTGAAAGGATTTGTTTATAATTCATCCATGCCGCTGTCATTACCAGAGGGAAGTGAAGGTGTAGAAAAAGAGCTTGCACATCTCACATCTGGCTGAGTACTGAGCATCTGAAAGTTATTTTCATTAGGGATATCCTTAAAAAGGCAGGAGTGTTTAGAGAACAAACACTAAAGAGGGAATAGATTTCACATACAATTGTTAAATTTACTTAATGATTTAATAAGCTTACTTTAGGCCTCTACTGTAGGTGCAATTCAGGACATACAAGTTTAGGAATCCAGATTAGCTTTACAGTCCATGGAAAGAGACACTCTAGTGTAGCAGGCTAGTGGGAACATCAGAGTTACCTGCCCATAATCTCCAGCATTACCCACTTTGTTATTTAATTGCAATATTAATGCCTGGTTGTTTCCTGGCAAGGTATAAAGTACACACGGAAAAATAAGATATTGCAAGAACACAGAGCACCTTTTTGATCCCGTTTAACTTCCCTGCAAATTGCCAAGCAAACCCTAATTTCACTGAAGTCTTATGTTTAAGCAGCACAAAAGTGTTTTTCACACAGTTTTTACCATATTTTACAGTACCATTTCACAGCAATCTAGATAAGTGACCTGCATAAACTCTGTTGCAGTTTGAGTATGGGAGGCTAAACCCTATTTGTGTACATATCACAAAGATAAAATAGAAGTAACTTAACAATGTTATGCCTTGGCATATTATCATCCTGCCAAAACAAACATGCTGGATTTGTAACAAATTTCCAGAAAAATGGGTTTTGACTCACATAGGCACCCAGTTTAGTTTCCAAAATGACCTGAAACAGTAAAATACTTCTCACCTACATTACTGTTGTTTTAGGCCAAGGAGAGGATTGGCTTAAGCAGCTCTGCTCTGACTTTCATTATATTGTTTGACTTATTACAAATTTAGTCAAAACAAAGTAAAGAAAACATTTCAGATTTTGAAGACTATTACACACTGACTTATTTACAGCTTATATAAAATAGGACTTTGCATTTGCTTCTCCAGCTTCAGTTGCCACAATAGGTGTTTGGCAGTGCTGCTCGTACAAAATGAGTCACATTTTCTGTGAGGCTCCACTGCAAAAAGCTTCATTCTGAGAAAAGTCTTGTCTTAGGTAGTGGCCTAAATTTTTACTCTCTTATCCGTGATGGGAAGTGAAATATCTGCTTCAGTTGGCAGATGTTGACTGACAGTGTGCTAGAGAAGTGTACCAGCAAAGAAGACATTTCATATGGGATGGACCAATTTCTAGACTTGTGTCACTTCCTTACACAAAGAGAAAGGGAAATTATCACCTTCATCTATTTGTTGATGTGAAGCATTTTTTTTTAATTAGTTTAAAAAAGAGACTTTATCCTGACATGCTTATTAAGGTAAAATGTGGATGTTAGTATTTCTTATAACTCTCAGACTTGCCAGTTTTACAGGCCCCTCCAGTACTGAGAGATGAGCTCTGAAATCAAACAGATGCCTAAGAAGCAGCCACCTCCACCCTTTTGAATGCAAGAGTGGGAGCAAAGAAAACTTGCTGCAGTTATCTTCCACCATCTCAGGTATGGCATTAGTAGTAGCAAAAATATAATAAAGAACATGTCAAAGAGGCCTTGTTTGTGATATATTTTTCTTAACGAGGCCTGCACACAGCTCTGGTCTTGCAGAGATGCACAAGAGGGAAAGAAGTTCTTGCTGTAGTAAAAGGGTTACAGTCCAGTCTCAAAACTGGAATTGGATTTTCACATCCCTTCTGACACCAGAATCAGCAGACTTCAGCACCCCATAAATCTGAGTCTTTGAATCAGAGCAAAACACAGCTCTTTAGATGTTTGCTTCCATCCCTATGTATCAGAATAGGTGATATAAAGCATGACCTCAGAAACTTACAGAAAAGTTCAGAGAGTTCCTCTTCACTAACCTATTATCTGTATGTGATTGTGCTGATACTGCTGAAGGGCTATAAAGTCAATCTAATGTCAGGTAAATGTCTAGGCTGTTAAATAAAAAAGACCAGAGGCAGAAATAAAGCTCTTTTGTCCTCATGATCCACACTGTTCCACACTTTTTTCCTTTCTCTGTTTTTCCAATAGCTCCTTCTAAATCAACACCTAAGTCCACCTTAATCTAGTGGATTAAGAGACAGTTCATTTTGGGGACCCAAAAGCAACATGTTCCAAACAAAGCCACTTTTGACGGCTTCCCAACAGAGTTTTCTACTATAATTCACCAGACTCTTCATTATCACTTATCTCCAAATGGTTTCATGCTCCTTTTCCAGGCATACGGCCTCAACGTCCTGCTCTAAGCAAGCTGCTGCACAGTACTGATAGTAAGAGCATCTAGCAAGCTTTGTTTTAACACAAGATGTTCTGGACAACGGGCTTTTTGGCCTTTTGTCCTTAGTAATGCAAATTCTTTGCCCATGACATTTTCTGATTTAAGCCCAAAAGAAAGAAGTCTCTCCTAAACCTGAGAATTGTCAGGCAGTTAGACTGGCTGCAGACTAGTGCACGTGTACAGCTGGCCAGGCCTCATTTCTGTGTCTCGCCTTCCGACAGCTGCTCTTCTTGGGGTCAGTATTAACAATAGCAGAGGTGATGGCACAGGCTTGGTGTAAAAGAGCTGTGCTCCAACAAAAATTATACCTTGATATTTTTTGTGCACTTTATGTGAGGTGGGGAATCCTGTGAAAATACTTTGCAAGATCAGATTACTCAGATCTATTGTTGCTTTGTTTAGGGATGACAGTCCTATCCCTATGAATGTAAAGTGAAGCATATGTGGTAGCTAATGGGGTGGGGCTTTGACATTCCTCAGAGTCTTCTAATTCCTATCCTGTTACAGGAGTCTCTAGGGGATCCTTCTCACAGAGCTCCCTCTTCCTATTACCTTGATAATGGGACTGAGACCTGTGTACCACCACGTATGATGAATACTCTCAGGCTCCTTTGAGATAGGAGTCTTAAATTCCACATCCTATTCCCTTCCCACAGACTTCTGTTCCTACCAATATGAAAGATGAAGAACTTGCAGATACAACCTTTGCCTGCACTAACGAGATCTCCCACCCCACAGGTGTTCACTCTATGATTAGCAGTAATACTGCTGCATTTACAAACAATACTTAGAATCAGACAATCTTAATGAGACCAATTTGTATTATTTTGGATTAAATTATGATGGGCTTTTAAAATTTAATTCTATTTAAAATGTTATCTTACAGTAAGTAAATACATAGTTGGAGTTAGCTCATTGTACAAGTTCTATTGGCTGAACCAAGTAGTGAAAGTTACCTGAAGTAACAGCATGAAGATATTTCTGAAATAAAAGAAACTGCACCTTGAGCCAAGATTCAGAGCATGGGAGCTGAGAGGCTGGAGAGCTGCAAGGCCCACATGTAATGGCCAGCTAATGCTGGCCAAGAAAACTTCCATCCTTAGTTCAGTGAAACTGGAATGTTGAGAACGCAGGCAAATATTGGTAGTAGAACATTTACCACCTTACACCTTCAAATTATTTTAAAGTTATTAATTGACTCAAGAAAATTCCAGAAACATTAGTGCTGCCATCCTCTTTCTAAAAAAAGTGAGACCACAGAAATAGAAAAGGTAATGGCTTTCTATAGGTGGTTGGCAGTGCAAGGAAGAAAAGCCAGCCACAAAGTGATACCTCAGGAATTCTGGTCCTGCATGAACACCATTAACTTTGTAACTACCACTGAAAGTGAGTGTGGTATTATTATCTCTCCCCAGAAGTGCATTAATGTAATTCTCATGAAACTAATTAATTAATGAACTGATTAATTAACATAAGCATGCTTGAAATTCAGAATTTCCTATCCTCTGTGGACTTAACAGTTTATACTACAAAATTGCTTTTCTGACACAATCAAGGCTGGGAAAAATATAATGGAATTTGTTCCTACAATTTTGTTTTTCCCTCTGTATCTTCCATCATAAGTAGCTTCCAGTTTAAAAAAAAAAGTAGTATTTCCTCCAAACCACTCACAATACAGCGAATACTGCACCTCTTCTTGCTAAGTAAAAACAAATCCTCTGTTTAAGGTATCAAATTTGAGTCAGGTTTGGATGCAGCACAGCCCTGCCCTGCTCTGGAACAGCGTGTGCCTTCCAAGTCTGGTCAGATGCACGTTGTAAAATTGCGCCTGCAGGCAAGTGGCAGCGGTTTACATTAAGACCAGAACTGAGCTTGGGACAGCGCGTTCAACAAGCATGAGAATAATGCTCCTTTTTTTAGCCATCTCCAGGCTCCACCTCGTTTCTCAAAAATTGCTGCATTATTTACAAATGTTTAAGAGAACCTCTGTGTTATTAGAAGAATGTTTACACTGCCGTTCATTTCAGATGCAGGCAGAGCTATACAGTCAAGGCCCACCCCAAAGACGAGAGCTGTGCTGTATTATCAAAATATGTACTGGTTCTGCTCTTGACTACCATACAAGGCAGCTCAACATTCCTGCTGGTAACATTTTATTATCTCCTAAGTTTACCATATCACCGCCAGATTTCTTGAACTTCATGGAATGATTGCAGGCTGCATAAACGTAAGAGTCAGATTCTCTTTGGCAGTTTTGTATGGGAATGCCAAAATGAAGAACATAAAAAGTATTTTGGAAAAGGATATTAAGATCATTTGTGCATAGTAACAGCTGCAGTTATACAATTTACAGTTTCAATAAACTTCACCAGTTAAACAAGCCTCAAAATACCACTGTGAAGTTGCTATTGTACCTATGTTACACAGGATGTTAGCCGAGGAGCAGAATGCCCAAGGAATTTAAACTATGTCCCTTTGCATTCAGTATAGGACTGGAATAAGACGTCAGATGGTTCTACTTTGCTGTCATAGTCTGCAGTCCACTAAACTATGCTGACTGCTTATGTCTTTAGACATGAAGAAAGTATTACATAAAAAGGATTCCAAACAACTTATATTAATACTCTCAGTGCATTATGATTAAATTAGAAGGGGTCAAGAATCCCTTTGTTTGTAAATAAGAAATTTGTAGAGGAATATTCAGTTTTAGAAATAATACCCCTAAATACATTTAATAAAATAAAATAAAATAAAATAAAATAAAATAAAATAAAATAAAATAAAATAAATTGATGAAATAGATGCAAGTCCAGAAGAGCAGCCTGAAAAGCTTCTGAATGCATAATATAGAGAGAGTTTTCAAATTGAAAAATGTGCATTGAATTCCTGGAATGAGAGAGATGCTGTTTGTATTCTGCCCACAATGTTCTGGCTTCCTATTCTGGAAGGTCATTAAAATGTTTTCTAAGAACAGATGAACTGTTTACTGATTTTATTCTTGCTGATTATTCCTGATTTCAGTCCTGAGTACACTTTCAAAGTTTTTAATTAAAAATGCCTTGCAGCTTGTTTCAACTGGAACTTTAAGCTATGTTGTTGTTTCCTTCCATGTTTTCTTTGATGAAGATCTGCGTCCAACTGAGACAAGTTCCAGTGGCTTCCACTGAGTCAAATTCCTACACACTCTAACACTTTTCTTTGCACCTACATAGAGGGGTCAGTAGCTAAAACTTAGCGGTTAGAATGTATCAGTTTTAGGTCCAGAGTTTGAAATATGGAAAAGCTTAGTGCCAAAATAACCAGCATGCTGAACAGAGAGTCATCCTACCAAAACACAGCAGTAGGAAATGCTGAAAATGCTGAACATGGATTTTTCAGCCTATTCTGAAGCTTACTAGTGTCAGCTAGAAATAGATGCAGACCACACTAACGTGCTAGTTAAGGTGCTTTTGGAAAGATTCTTCAGACTGAGTCATGTATGGATTCATTTTCCATACAGGGAGGGTGTGTGGGCGAGAGACAGAAAGACAGAGGAGTCTCTTCTCCAGTAACCTCAGCCAAACTTGGCAGAGGGATGGAGATCTAACACCCATTAAGTTCCTACAACTTTTGGGAAGCTTGCAAAACAAGTTTTGTCTGTTAATGGTGAGCCTCTGCTGAGCCTCAGCCTCTAAAAAGATGAGAAAAACTTCACATGGGCAAAAGAGTCCTAATGAATTCCCTAACCATGGGAAACGCTTTAGTCAGAGTTTATGAATTAAACAGCAGAAAAACCTCAGACTGGAGTTCTTGCCTGTATGAGGTCTCTGCTGCCTAGTAAAAAGCAGAGCAGGGTAGCAGTCATAAATACATACATAAGTATGGTTTTCCCAATTAGATTCTCTGTAGTCTGCAAGGGATAAACTCCTGCTGCAGCTTAAGATAATACAATTAGATTGACAATTAATCAGAAAACCACAGGGAGCTAAGCTGCTTTGGTTCAAGTACTCAGCAATGCTTGTTCACAGTCACAGGATCCAGCCGCATCTCTTTACTGGGGGCTTTGGGCTTAATTAGGGAAGACAAGAGGGGAATGATCTCAGCTAGAGGGAGAAATAGCACATGGTGGATGACTTTTTGTGAGGTGTGATAGTGAAAAACAGAGTAGGCCATGAGATACAAACTAAATTGCACATATTGTTGGAACAAGCAGGTCAATGACTATAACTTGACTGGACAAGGCCCGGAGTAACTTGACATACCTGCAATGTTTGCCCTGCTTTCAGCAGGGGATTGAACTAGATGACTCTCAGAGCTTCAGATTAAATCTTTCTGTGAGGTTATGAGCCCTCAAACCTTGAATTCATGGTTAAAAGGTAACTCTTTTGTTGTTATTTTGCTTAACTGTTACTAGTTCATGAATATTTGGCCTGGATGTCCTTTACCTTTGGAAAATTTAAATGGACATGTGTCTTGCTTGTTTGGGAGCATAGGGATTGATTTAGAGTTTTCTAAATGCCTTCTTTCATTATCCCTGTGTTTCACTCCTGATCCAATTCCTCAGAATCAGATCTGGTTCCTAGGCAGTGTCATAAAGTTAACCTCAGGCAGCAGACTTCAGCACAGAACATCAGCCTCTAATCACACAAAAAGCATTTTAGCCTTTTTTAAATTTAAATGGAGCACATCTATTAAGCAGTGTACAGGCACAACTGATGAGATGTTAGATATATCATAAGCATGCAGCATTAAGTGTGGATTACTGCTGAAGAACAACTTTTCCTCACGACCTGTCCTTTTGATGTCTTCTCCTTATCTGACAACCTTGATTATTCCAGGCTGTTCCCTAAGCTCATGGTCTGTTCTCTACTCATAGCAATTAAACAATATCATCGATTTCCCTTGTTTAGAGCAATTGCCCTTCACCACCTTAGGTTTCCTACTTTTTCATAGTAAGTCAAAATTACTAGAGTGCCTGCATGATTCAGCATAATCTCCTCTGCCTTATTTCACCTTTTTCCTCCCCTTTTCCCACTCTACTCATATTCATCCTAAAATATTTCCCATGTCTCCTCCTCCTCCTCTCCAAATTCATGATCATGCTGTTTTCCATTCCTGCACAGCCTCCTGGACTTATAACACCCTGCTCAGCTTATTCCTGTCTTAAAATCTTCAGAACATCTCTTTCAGTCCAAACTTGGTTTTGTTTTGTTTTTTTTTTTTTTTTTGGTTTGTTTTGTTTTTTTTTCTGCTGTGTATTTCCTCAGGTCTTGCCCTGTGGATGCAGCAGGCGTGCTCAGTGTAGCACAGACGGCATCTGCTGGGTAACTGAAGAATATCATGTGGCTGCTCTGAATATTTCAGCTACTGCAAATACAAAAATCAAATCTTGATTCATGTAAACGACTCATTCAGGGCAGCCAATAAATAATCCTGGTATTTTATTCTGATGTTATGCATTTTTAACAAAGGAAAAGTTAACAAATACATTAAGCTTGACTAGTTTCTCATAAACTGGGTGCTAAAGTTTTGTACAACAATGCCAGGCTTGAAGCCAAATCTGAACAATGCCGGGCTTAATCTGTAGCAGAAACATCCTCTTATTTGGGTCATTTTTCACTTGTTTAGGGGGGAGGCAGTGGGGGAAATGCTGATCTGTTACATTTTGGTGTGACTGCTCATAGCAACCACAAAACTCAGCATTGCTGCTCTGGTGGTGCCACAGCAGAGCAGGTGTTGCCTCGGTGCTCATCAGAGTGCAGGTCAAAAATATCTGGCTCATTTTTTGTGATTTAAGCAGTGAACACAGGGTGGCAATCTACAATCGGAGCCTAGTCCTGGCTCAGATGGTTTTGGACTTTTTTTTCCTAAAGTCCCTTTATCCATGATTTTGCTAATAAAGATACTGAAAAAAATGAACCTATTACTTTCAGTACTTTGATTTTTTTTCCTCTCCACTTGTCCTGGATTGTTGATGATCTTTGGATGATTTGTTTTTCATTTAACACCTAATTCTGGGACCTCTTTGGCAGTGCCCTTAATTTTATTAAATGCCACTCTTAAGCCTTATACTTAATTAGTAAACTGAATTTACTTATGTACTGAAGGATTGAGTAAGGCAGGCTCAGAAGGTCCTGGGCTATAAATTTTTTAGTAGATGCAGTATATGAACATGGATGATCGGTTACAACCTTTGTGAGTGCAGAGCGTCTCCATCTTTAAAGCATTAGATGGGCCTCTGATAACCTGATCTGATTAAAGGTGTTCCTGCTCACTACATGGGGGTTGGACTAGGTGGCCTTTGAGGGTCCCAGTAAACCAAACTGTTCTATGATTCTATAAAAAGCAGCAGGAGTGATGCATGCTCAGAGTGCCGCAGACCACCTTTGGTCTCAGGGCACAGAAGGGGCTGTGTTGCAATATTTGTACAATGGGCTTCCTGGACACCTGAGCTCTGCATTCAACCAACAGGTAATACCTACATGCTCCACACAAGGTTATCAACAGGTTCAGTGAAGCAGGATTTACCGATAATCTCAATGACATTGCACCTTGTCTGTAACTTTTGGGCACTTGGCAAATCTCAAAGTTTCAGTGTTAGAAGCCTAAGTGGACAGAAAACTGGTAATTTTAGGGGTTCTTTGAAAAGGCTGACTGCTACTGCCATGTGGAAAAGAAAAACCAAGTTTCTAGATGTCCCAATTACGGCAATGACAAGATTGTCTCTTTGGTGCCCTCAGCTGCACCTTTGGTGCTTAAACTGCACCCCACTTTGGTTTAATCTCCATTGTTAAGTTGTTCAACTGTGTAACCCTACTTGTTCTTCACAGCCAGTTGCTAAAAACACGTTTACTCTAAAAAGCTCAAACTTTGAGTCATAACATGTTTTCCCACAGCATTCTCCTGGAGAAACTGGCTGTTCATGGCATGGATGGGTGTACTGTTTGCTGGGTAAAAAAATAGCTGGATGGCTGAGCCCAAAGAGTTGTGGTGAATGAAATTCAGTCACAAGTGGTGCTCTTCAGGGCTCAGTACTGAGGTCTGCTCTCTTTAATATCTTTATCAATGATCTAAATGAGGAGATCAAAGGCACCCTCAGTAAGTTTGCAGACAATACCAAATTGGATGGGTGTGTCAATCTCCTTGAAGGTAGGGAGGCTCTACAGAGGGATCTGGACAGGCTGGATCNCTCTACAGAGGGATCTGGACAGGCTGGATCGATGGGCTGGCCAATTGTATGAGTTTCAACAAGGCCAAGTGCTGGGTCCTGCACTTGAGTCACAACAACCCCAGGCAACACTATAGGCTTGGGGAAGAGTGGCTGGAAAGCTGCCCAGCACAGAAGGACTTGGAGATGTTGGTCAACAGTCAGGTGAATGTCAGCCAGCAGTGTGCCCAGGTGGTCAAGAAAGCCAACAGCATTTTGGCTTGTATAAGAAAATGTGGCCAGCAGGATTAGGGAAGTTATCATCTGCCTGTACTAGTGAATCCACACCTTGAGCATGGTGCTCAGTTTTGTGACCCTCGCTACAAAAAGAACACTGAGGTGCTGAAGCATGTCCAAAGAAGGGCAATGAAGCTGGTGTGAAGAGTTTAGAGAAGAAGTCTTGTGAAAAGCGACTGAGGGAACTGGGGCTTTTGAGTCTGGAAAAAAAGGAGGCTTGAATGAGACCTTATTGCTCTCTACAGCCACCTGGAAGGAGGTGGGGATCAGTTTGTTCTCCCATGTAACAAGCAATTGAACAAGAAGCAGCAGCCTCAAGTCACAGGGGACCAGGGGAGATTTAGACTGGCTATTAGGAAAAAATTCTTCAGTGAAAGGGTTGTCAAGCCCTGGAACAGGCTGCCCAGGGCAGTGGCTGAGTCACCATCCCTTGAGGTATTTAAGAGACACGTACACGCAGTGCTGAGGGACATGGTTTAGTGATGACCTGGGAGGGCTGGAGTAACAGTTGAACCTGACGATTTTAAAGGTTGATTCTGAAACAACCTATGTTGTCAGGGTAGCCACATTAAAATGCAACACAGAAAGCTAAGGCAGGCAGAAAATTGCATCCCAAGGGTTAATTTGGGCTTTTTCTGCTCATACGTGTTGATAGTGACAAGGCCAAACTTGTTTTCTGTCATGAAGCTCTGTCTTCATTTGGTGCTTAACATGTGAATAGTTAAAATCAAATATGTCACTGTCAGTGGCATGATAGATGGCTGAGCACCTCTTGACACTCTTTCTTGCAGCCAGTTAACTATTTCCATAAAGAAGAGGATGTTGTTAAGACAAGTGCTTATAAGGCTTTCTTACCACCAATGTTCTACTCTTAGGTGTAAAACTAGTTTTCATACCTCGAGTTCAAAATTTCATCTGCAAAGTATGTACTTTATTACTGAAGTATGCAAAAGCTTCCAGCTTCTATTCTTAGTTTACTAAGATAAATAGATCTGAAGGGACCTCCATGATAAAAGCGCCAGAAAATACAAAAGGAAAAAAACCCCAACACTTAATAAAAATATTGGCAGTTATGGTAGCGACAGAATGAAATCTCCTTACTGCCTGTTTTCAAGCTCCAGTATGTTGATGTATCTTTCAGCCAACACAAAGAGTGTTATCTTCAGGAACATAAAGTCCTTCCTAGCTCATTACAGGAGCCATTTAGCACTCCTAATCATCTCCCGAGCTATTGTGTAGTCACAAACAGAATCTTAGTCTCTCCTCTTGATCATTTGCACGTTACTCTTGACCTTCCTATGACACAATCCTTTCCAATTACTGCATGGACATAAGTTAAACTTTGGCTACCCTGTAGCAGAAACATCTAGACGCCTCAGATTCCAGGGAGGAGAGCTAGAAGGGACCAAGCAGGCAAGAGAAGATTCTCAAGAGAGTTAGCTAAAGACAGCAAGCCAGTGTGCTTCAGAACATACATGGAAAAAGCTAGTCCCAGATTACAGACTATTGAGATGTTTGGTTTGACCTAAATTTCCTTAGCAATTCTGTCTTGAGCAAATGAGGAAGCCCTGAGGTAGTACCTGCTCATCTTTTCAAACGAAGGCTACGCACTAACACAGTTAGTGCAGCTCTGTTTATTAAGAATGAAAAGTAAGACTGCCCTAAGTGCAACCAACCACACTGAAGAGAAACAGGGTGGCAAAGGAAGGGAAAGTTGCACAACAGCTTTTTGCTGAGAGGCTTTTTGCTGAAAGTTCTTCGTAAAGATCAGCTAGTGCTTCCAAAACGGGCATTAGTGAGTGTGAGTGAGGACAGACGCACTCAAGACAAGTAAAACCCAGACACTTAAGACATCCTTATAGATAATCATTAAAAAAACCCCTTCCCCCCTCTCCCAAAAGGCATTCTCACAGCATGTCCTGCTACAGGTTAAGGAATGCTTAAATAGAAACACCTTCTCTTACTGAGGCATGTGGCTGTCCTTGGTTTAAAACTGCAAATCTGGCAAGAAGAGAGCCCTATTGGTACGAGCTGAGACACATACACTCCTTTGTACATCCTGGGGTTTCCTAACAAAAACTGTACAGGCTTCCAAAACATGCCCCTAAAATTGACATCTCAATTTAGACAACATGAAGTATGCATCTCAGACCAGTGTCTTATTTCTGCAGCACTCAAGAGATCACCATGCACTTTACTTTCATAGTACACTAGCTCACCTGTGTGAATTCAAAACTTCCCAGGCTATGTCTTAAAATATAATTAAGGCCATAGTTCAATTTTTGTTCATATAAATTCACGCTAAGTTCTGAAGTTGTGTATTTGTTAGAACAAGACCCATTGTTTTGTACCTATAAGCACTTTACAGTAATATAGGCCTTATTTTTTTGGAAATAATGTCAGAACTAAAGAGAGGTATGGAAGTATTTCCCCTCATCTCTGTCTCCCCTAAATGGGATTCAACAAGAACAGAATTAATAGACAACTCAAGTGAACAACACTGATTTTATTTGTTAGTTACAATACAGCCACCATAAAACTTTAGAGCTGAATATAAGACTTGCATAGATGTCTTATTTTTTTAGGCCAGAAGACACTCTCCACAAATTGGCATAAAGATAGCAAACAATTTTACTGTAGATTTGTAATTCTTAACCAAAAGTACAAATCAGACATTTGGGGTTTGTACTGTATGACCTTTAAAGTCCCCTTCCAACCCCATGCCTTCTATGACTGATTCCATGATTTGGTTTATCTAGTAAGCAAAGCTAATACACAGCGGTGATATTTTTTTTTTTCTCTCCACCCAAATACTAGAAGTCTTCTAGGAAAGACTTCTTTGTGCTTTGGCTAAGAACTTACAAATCAAAAGCCCAAGTACGATCCTGTTGAAGAATTACATTCTCAGAAATGCACATGGTATTATGTGCCATGTTCCTCTGATAAAAGGCACAGTTTATGAAAAGAACATTCATAAAAAAACAGAACCTAGTTCTGAAAGGGTAAGAGTGACACCCCCTAATGTTGGTGACTTTTGTTGGTTTGGGATTTTTTGCTTGCTTTTTTCCTGTTGTTTTTGTTTGTTTCTTTTTTTCTTTAAATCTGGGCAAGACCTCCTCTTATATTTTTCCTAAACCACCAAAAAAACAGTTTATAAAGTAACTTTGACATTCATAAAATGAAAACTTTTTCTTACAATGATTCATGCCTGGAAGAGAAATATGACCCAACAGAGTTTTCTACTGGTGTGGAGTTACTTTACAAACTAGATGAGAGAACAGTCACTGTCCTCCAAGAACCCATGTATCAACAAGCAGCAAGTGATTACAGGCAACTTTTTTTTCCAAGCTAAGTATGTGGTGGTAAAGCTGATCTTTTTGTCTAAAGTGCTTGATGTAAGCAGGGAAACTAAAAATGATAAGTTAGTGAAACCAGAAGTGGAAGAATTATGTTTATCATACAACACAAGAAAAAGTGGAGCATTTTCACATTTTTGTCTTCCATCAGACAAGATACAGCAAAGGGATCTTTCATGGTTAGGGACTCCCTTAAAGTGTATATACTTCATAACACATTTTTTCTTACATTTCTGGGATACAAAGTCATTTGACATAAGACTCAGGAATAATATCACAAAAAAAGAAAGTGTTATGACAGCTAAGAAATGAAGATTACATAGCAAGTTTAAGTCATTCAAAAAAACTCTTTGGGAAAATGCCATTTAATACTTTCAATAACTTTAAATGCCCCGATATCATCTCTTCTACAGTAGAAATGCAAGAGCCTTTGGAACACAGAAATGCTTGGTTCTATGCTTATCTTCTCTTAAGACATCATCTTTTTCTTACATTCCACAGAGCAAAAGACCATCCCTTCCACCGGCATGAACTTTTGGCCAATTAGACACTTGCTGCAACAGGAACACAAGAAGCATTCCTGAGTAGCGTGCCAGTTGAAGTTGTTGTATGTTACACGTTGTACTTCTGGATCTATAGCATTATGACAGCCTTGGCAGATCTGTTTAGAAACAAAATAACACTTAAATGAAGCATACACATCCTCTCTACAAGTCACATAAAAGCTAGAATTTGTAAATGTGTTTGGAGGAGAGAGATGGGTGTTAAAAGAAGCCTTTGAAATAAGTCTCCAGACTTTGATTTTCCTTTATTTTTAAAGCAGAGCTTCTACTTGGAATGCACCTGAGGACACAAAAGTAAGATGCACACAGAAAGTGTGCATAAGCAGTTAGTTGCTGCTGAGGCTACACTTAGACAGCAATGACAGTGAGAATTTTCCAATGCCCAAATGACAAGTTTTTATTATGGCAAGCAACACAGATCTTCATATATTAACCTACACATTTGAAGAGATTATTTAATAAATCTTCCTGACCACTGGCAGCTGTAAACCAATGCCAAAGAATTAAAGGTTACTAGAAAGTCTTGGACACAATTGATCTTACATGCTGATTGTCAAAAATTATAATTTAAGTCAAGGAAGTTAATCCTTTAAGATGAAAAAAAGCCTCTCCAGAAGGTAATTCCCCACACCTACCTAGAAGATTAACTGCCAGTTAGAGTTTTTTCCCCTCTATTAAATGTATAAACAGTCTAGATACCTATTAGACTAAACTCCTAACTAACGGCTAATTAATTGGTAGATATGAATGGACAATCAGCTCAGATTAGAGTTCCTAGCATAACTAGGAATCAAGAATTACTATTCTTTCTCAAGCTTCTAGCTTTACTCTGTCAATCAGCCTCCTTTATAAATCACATGGTTAGAAACACAATGAAACACAGTACCTAGATTCCAGCTGCCACTACAGGCTTTTAGAAGACCAGCTGAAGTTGAATCCCACTGGTCATAATGAGCTATGATGGACACAAACTAAATGTTACCAGCATTACTCATCTTCACCTACTTTACTCCTCCTGTTACAGAGTTCTGCTGCACTACTGGCAAAGTTAAAGAGCTTTTCAGAACAGCCTCCCTTCCTGCCAGTGGCTTTTGGTCAAGTTTATGAATTGATAAAATATCTCTAAGGCTTGCTTCCCCCCCCCCCCCCCCTTCTCTCCAAAAGGGGAAAGAGATGGTTGACTTCAGTCTAATACAGCCTCACTGGGAGAAAGTAAGAGTTTCAAGCTCCACAGATGTACTTTCCCTTCCTCCAACATGTCTGTGAGGATCTTACCGCAGCATGGTTCTTCACGTAGCAGGGTTTGCAGACTGGCTTGTCATTCACCATGACATAGATTTCTCCAGCCAAAACGCAGTCACAGTCAAAACAGCAGAAGTGTTTCAGATGCCAGTTTTGACCTTCCGCTTGAGTATATTCATTGCTGAATATGAGCTAAGAGGAAGATACAAACAAATATTAATGCATGCATTTGAATAGTATGTCTTATAACCAAGCTAGCCCCAGGATGTTTTGTAATTCCCAAGGAACTCCCGGTGATTCCACCGGCTCAAATGATTTCAACAACAACAAAAAATGCATTCACTTGTTTGGCTCTTTTCCAAAAGCCTCCATTTCATTTATTAGGAGGCAATAGATGCCAAAGGCACCAGGCAGGCTGTTTTGTGTACGCTGCACAAGGTGTAATTTAGTAAGGTGCTCCCCCTAGTGCCCTTCCTGACGAAGTAACTGCATAACTGGGACCTCGTAGAAGAATCTGCACTCAGTATTACATCTCACGTTCCTGTAGACTGCAAAAAATCCCTGCCAAATCCAAAGCAAACTCTGGATCTTCCTGAATGGGGAGTGTCCATAACAGTTTCAGTTCCCTGCAAGTACTATCAGCTAGAACTCGAAGGCACAATCATCTCCCTGCGCTGAAATATTTGACTAAAAATCATATTCACTTCTCAGGGGAGCAAGTTTGTGTGTTAAAACAAAGGACTAGGATATTTCCTACCTCATCACATCCAGCACAGCGGGGTTTTTCGCTATCACAATAATGTCTTCCACAGTACAGATTACCATTTTTCCAGAAATAGATCATATCCACTAGAAGTTCACTGCAGGTGCAACAGACAAAACAAGCTGGATGCCACAATTTATCATAGCCAGCACGTTCTGCGTAAACAGCTGGGTCGCCTTCTTTCATGCTCAGCTTGCAGCGATAGCAGGACTGAAAAGAAGTTATTACCAAGTTAAATAAGTCTTTCAAGAGGTACATTTATAGCAATTACATATTACTGGCATATTTAATACATTCCACCTTCCCAGACTGAAATTAAAGCATTAATTTACTCCCAAGGTGAGACAGTAGTGTGACATGATGCCACAGTACAGGCCTGACTAAGTAATTCAAGGTGAAACACATTCTACTGACACAGCACTAGTGCTACTTAAATAATTATTGTATTTTGTCATATTCACATTCTTGCAGCTAGTCCAGTTCTTAAAAAAAGGCAATTAAAATTCTTCTTACAGTCTATAAGCCTTACATACTCAAGAATAAGGAGAGAATAAGGAGCGTCCATCAAAGCTAAACAACTAGAGTATGACGAGAACACACAAGAACATGGATGTACTCATGAGAAGACAAAGTCATATCTGCATCACTGGTAAGAAAAAAAAATTGTAAGTTTTTCAAACCCATTCGTTTTAAAGTTGTGTTGTAGGGATCCTAGTCACTCATGGCTGGGGTCCAATCTACAGTTTAATCACCAGTTTGGCATTTCCTGCACACCAGTTGGTCTGTGGACTGGGTTGAACATCCTGAGAAGGTTTTGTCATGATCCACATCACTACAAGCCCAGCTACAAATAGCTTTTTAAATTGTATGTGTATACGTACACACACACACACACACACTATTAAAACAAAACACATAGAAAGTGACTTGGCTGTAAGGCATATTGATCCGATCCCCACACTTGTTCCAGATAAGCAATTTCAAAATATACATAGAAAGACACCAAAAAGGGAGGAAAAACAGCTTGAAACTGAATGAAAGGGGAACTAATGAAAGACAGTGTAAATATATTTTTATATATATGTATAAAGCTTTGGCTCTTCTACTTCAGACCTCATACTCCAAGAAGAGTCAACTGGAAGGTATTGTAGTTGCATGGACACAGATGAGGGCAAGAAGATTAATTTACCTTTCATTAGCAACATTTCCAGCATAAAGAAATTTCCTTCTTTATAAGATGAAAATATGCTGAATATCCATTTTTTCTGTTATTCAGCTTTCAATCATGGTGAAATATATTATTTTGCACATAGATAATTATCATAGGTATATAGAATCATAGAATCGTTGAGGCTGGAATAGACCTCTGAGATCATCAAGTCCAGCCTATGAACCCAACACGACAACACCTAGCTAGACCATGGCACTAAGTGCCACATCCAATCTTTCCTTAAACACCTCCAGGGATGGCGACTCCACCACCTCCCTGGGCAGTCCATTCCAGTGCCTAATGACCCTTTCCGTGAGGAAGTGCTTCCTAAGATCCAACCTAAACCTCCCCTGGCGCAGTTTCAGGCCATGCCCTCTTGTCCTGTCACTAATTGCCTGGGAGAAGAGCCCGACCCCCACCTGTCTACAACCTCCTTTCAGGTAGCTGTAGAGAGTGATGAGGTCTCCCCTGAGTCTCCTCTTCTCCATTATCTACATTAATAGTGGAGACCTGGTTGGTTGTGTTTTGTTGCTGTTTATTCTCAATTAGGTTTAAAAGAACTGCAATTCTATAACAAAAAAATTATTTTTAAGAGATTTTGTTTTTCACAGCTACAGGAATACATGCTTTCCAATTTAGTCTGAAAGACAACGTACAAAAAATTTGGAGAGTAAAGATGCAGAATTAGTGGATAGGAAAAAGTGCAAACAAGAATGGCAATTCTTCTGCAAGATTTTTAAGAGCTCTTCTTTGTATTGGTTTATTTTGAACTGTTAAAAAAGAGTTAAGATAATGCTTCTGCACAGAACTGAGATTTAATCACACTGCAGAAATCAGACAAAAACCGATATATCTAAATCCTGATTATTTATCCCAGAGTAAGCTCAGTACCGAAGAATATATAGTGTATATATATATGGTATATATATTTATATATGGTAGTTGAGACATGTGCAGCAGAAGTTAGCAATTTATGTCAGAAATACTTTGAGGCTGTAGTTTATAGAAATACCAATGAAAATGAGGTAATTTTAAATACCTTGGGTTTTTTTTGAACTATCACAAGGCAGAAATCAGACGCCAAAGAAAAAAAATAGACTGAAAAAAAGAGATCTGAATATGAAAAATAGGCTAGTTAGAACAGTCGTTACATAGCTGTGCTTGTTTGACATGGGAGGGAGAGGTGTTACTTTATTATTCCTTAGTTTCATTTAATTTCAAACAATTTTTCAAGTGGGTAATTTTGGTGCTCTTCCAAGAAAGAGGAGAAAACAGGCTTCTAAAATTAAACTAAACTCTTCAAGAGGGAAAAGTGTAGCAATTACTCTGTGAGACTAAACAAGTTTCTTTATTATTATTCTGTAAAAGCCACCCTGCTATATCTCCAAGCTAACATGTTTTTGCAACAAAGATGAAAAGGTCACCAAAGAAGTTAGTTGCTGCAATGCACTAAATACAGTCAAAAGCCAGGGTTCTGTGCAGACATTCACAACATTTTCCATTTCCCCTTCTTTCTTTCCCTCCCCAGATTTCTACTATTCTGAGTTACTGAACAAATTAATTGGATTTAAATGACCAAAAAGAGCACTCAGGTGGTAATATACTTTCTTGTTCTACCTTTCCTTTCTTATACTTACATACTGAGATGCCTTCCGATCTGGGGACTTGTCCTCCATCGCTCCTACAGCAGTTGAGGTGCCTCTGTCACCATTGTTCAAGCTATTCTTGTCAGCAGCACTCGTTTCCACCTCACCAGGGAGCTTGACATCTCCTACGCCAAGCGCCTCGTTTTTGTATTTCTTCACAAACTGTTCCATCTGCTTGACTTCATTGGGGGAGAGCTCGTGGCATTTTGAAGGATCCTGATCGTGAGCAGGCAGCTGCTTTGCCAACTGCTTCTTCCTGTACTGCGCGCCTTCTGAGCCAGCAACAGGCTGCTTCTCCTTTGGTAGCATCTGCATATACTGTCTAGCCTGAATCAGGAAGAATTGAATATATCAGATGCCACTTCAACCATAGAACAATCCTTTTAAGCAAACATGCAACTAAAATAATCTCTACTGTTGTTAGCGACAGTCAGATTTGTCAAAACCAAGGTTCTTTCCATAAACACGAAGCTCCTGAAACACAGTAGATGGAGATAAAATACAGCAGATTCATTAATTGGCTTCCTCCCAGAGTAAGAGACAGGCCTCCTTTTAAGCCCTTTATAACACGCAGAATAGAATTATTACTTCTCAGAATAAAAAAAGTGACATTGACACAGCACCTCGTCTCTTCAAAGCTGTCTGAAAATACTGACCATCGGTATAGGTTTAAAAAGTAGAAGCTGAAATAATCTGCCTGGGGACACACAGCCCATTGCAGAAATAATTCTAGCTAAATAAAGAAATCTTTAGTTTTAATAAAGCAAGGACATGCCTAAAAATCAAAATGATAACTGAATGCTAAATAATAATAGATTCAGATGCAAAATTTTGATTAACTGACTGAAAAAGAATACTTTGAGAGGCAGGTCACAGATAACATGATTCTGGCATGGATCACACAACAGTGCAGTACTTTAGCAATCAAAGCTTGATAAAATGAAGCAAAATCCTCAGAAGGCTATCTACCATCTCATCTACTTCAGCTGAAAACATACTAGAAGAGAGTTGCTCTTTCAGATGTCAACACTGACCTTGTTCTTACCATATACAGTAAAAGCTATATGCAAGCCTGAGCTTTCCGCTTAACTAAAACCATGACATAAGTTGTTGTGGGGTTGGTGGTGTGGTTTCTTAGTTTGTTGTGGTTTTTTTGTTTGTTTGGTTTTTTGTTTCTTTTTTTTTTTTTTTTGAATTTGCTTTTAAGCCCACACTCACTCCATGCAAATTTTTCAAGTTTACTAAAAAAAGGCAGGTTAGAAAAACTGGACTTCAGGGCCTGTTGATAATGCTTAATCCTGTCTATTAAAACCACTTATTCTCCCCCATTCTCACAATGTTCCATAGATAAGCATCCATATCTGCAGGATGACAGAGGCAAGACTCAGAGGCACCTTATTTTCAGTTCTGAGGAGAAAGAAAAGACAACTATAAGAGGCAAATTTATCCTCCTATTAAGCTCTTCTTCTCTATAGCCCATCAACATGAAGACCAAGTGAATGGCACTTACAAGTGTCTGATTCTGAACAGGAGGAGCCCACTCAAAAGTCACAGTATTGATGGATACATTCTTCTTGGCTGGCACTGGATTAGTCAGTATCATTACATTGCGTTTATACATGGGAATGCCATCATTCTTCAGCTTTGCAATAAGGGTCGTGTATTTGGTATCTTCAAAGAGTTTCCCCACTTTCCGATCTTCCTCATTGCTTGTAAGGATATCATGCTCTTCCTGGCCACACTTGCAGTTGCGGCATATTTTTCTGAAATTTATGGAAACAACAACAAAGTTACAGTTCCAGCTGAAAATTACATTGCACATCAGCTGCACACCTTGTGACACCACTGGGAACTCAAACCCTTGTCTTCAGTGCTTTGATTAGAGAATATAAAAGTTATTCTGCAGTATGTCAAGACATCTCTTGAGAATATTCTTTATTTCTCCAGTTCTGTTATTTACATTCTCTGACAGACTGTGATTAGATAGGTACCAGTCGACTACGGTGGTGCATTTTGAATATGATGTTATAATCATTCCTTGAATGATGTCTCAGCACCCATCACGTGGACACGCCCATTATCACCCACCTACAAGACTTATTATGGTTAGTCACCCATGAGTTAACATAAATACATCAACATGATCCCCCTAGCAAGCATTTATCTGGGCTTTTGGTTTTTCACATTCTCCTTATATGCTCCAAATTGCACACATTATTTTCTTCATATGCATTTTTCACTGTATGCATGATATTTAGTTAGCAGAGGGTTGCCATTAAATGAAAACAAGTATTTCCTGGAAAGGAAAAAAATGCATACAGCATATACGGTGTAATTGCAGCAAGTCCTCTTCAAAGTTCACCATTTAAAAAGAGAAGATGAAAGAAAAGTGAAAGGCTTATATGGACAAAGCCTTTCAAACAGCTCTGAACCCAGGCAGAGGTCCTCTGGCACCGGCTCTACAGAGAATTTTCACAGATAACATCCTTAAAAGGTAGAAGGCTTTACTTAGATATAAGTGATATTCTTTCATATACAACACATTTGAACTCCTTAGATTACAGGATATTAGACAGCAATTTATTATCTTAAACAATTTGGATATAATAAACAGAACCTTGGATTAGACAAGCTAATTCACTATGTATTAATGGCTTCTCCAGAGCTTCAGTTCACAGCAGTCAGCCACAGTGTATGGAAATCAGTGAAGCTGGATGTTAGTATATCTTAAACAAAACCCAACAAATCAACCTTCCGGATCTCGAGAGCCTGAAAAGCAACACATAATATTTTACCCCACTATTTATTCTTCACGTAGTGAACAACATAAAACTACTACCTATAAAACGCTTCTCAACCTTGCTTGCCAAAACTCATCAAGCTCTAACATTGTTCTGCATCTTGCTTTCTAATGTCTTGAAGGCACGATAAGTGCTTCACCTTTAGGCATCTAACAGGTACAAGACCCATGAGGGGATGGGAAGGGAAGGGAAGAGAAGGAAGAAGAACGACCTGCATGTTGTCACGTGAAGTGACGCAAAGCCAGCCCCAAAGATACACACTACATACCTACACCAGTTTATGACGTGGGTCACTCTTTTCAGTGTGTGACAGATGCTGACCTGGCCGTGTGATTACACAGTAACCACAACTTAGGGTAGTCTTAAGTTATGAAGCCCACTCCAAATAAAGACAGCTAACTCGACAATACAAAAATGAGCCACTTTAAAAATAATGAGCAAAATAAGAACGGTGGACAGAACAGACTCTGCTTTGCAACACATAAAAATCTGAAGAGATCAATAATTGAAATGTAGGCTGTCTGACAGCTTGCACAACTTCCAACCCATTTCCACAACAGGAAAGCCACACTGAATTTCAAGCTGATACTTCTGTGGATACCTAATAAACACTAAGCACTTTGCAATCTCCCAGCTTTCCAAAACATTAAAGTGCGAATTAGCAATGCCCATTAAGCCTAAATGCTGTACTGTGCATCTCAAGCACAGGTAACAAAATTTTACAAGATCTTCAGCATCAGTCTACAGGAGTCCTTTACCAAGCTAACACATAAGAGACTATTTAATATACTAATAAAGCAATTAATAGTCACTTTGCTCATCATACAGTGTGCATATGATTATACCTTATTACCAACTCTCAATCATGTCTTCTTGGAGATCTAATAAGAGGTGACAGAATCAGACTTTACTTTTTGCAGGTTTATTTATATATGCCTCTCAGCCTACATGCAATCTGAACTCAAGCAGTTAGTCCGTATGAACAATAGCTTACCAGCTATTTTCTCCTCTTTTTCAACTTAAGTCTTTTGCAACAATTTTAGTCTTGCCTCTTGACAGGCTGTGATCTACTAACACTGGTGAACAGACAGACTTTCTCAGGTAACCTGCGCTGACTTGTGTAAGTAAAGCATAGCATTGCTGTCTAGAACTGTTCTGCTTGCAAAACAGAACTCAGCAAGAACAATTCATATTGTTGTGCTGCCTGCGTGGTCACAACAGTTTGTACAGCTCTCTCCACTCTGTACAGCACCCAGCATCGACAGCCTGCAGAGACCACACCATCTCCAACAAGATGCGGTGCAATTCTTCCCTTGAGACTTTCACACATGCTGGAAAAGCCACGAGGGCACCTTTTTTTTTTGCTCATGCTACATCATGAAATTGTACATCTATTTTCTACTAGTATTCTCTCAGAATGCAGAACGACTTTGAGATCCTGTTTCTATTTCCACCTACGAGAACACCTTGACTCCATGGCTTTTATGATCCTTAGCCCCAACATGAAGGCTTACTACATTTCACTAATTTCAGTATCCGTGAGAAATTTTACACTGTCCCAATAAATAGATGAACGGACAGTTGCAAAGAAGTTAAAGTATAAACTTGTTCTCGGGTCTCGCCCCACCATAGTTACCTAAATTACAAATTTAACATTAGACTGAAAAGTACAGTCATCTCCTTGCTCTTTTAAGATTAAAGTGAATGACTCTCTGCCAACACTGAGTGTGCAAGAAGCTGTTACAGGGGCTATGTTAGATAATGACAAGCGTAGTGGCTCTGGCATTAGAAAACAATCCAAAAAGAATGTGGAGAATGCTGAGTCACAACTGATGTCAGCGTATCTCCCTAAATGGAAGGAAAATCCCTGAGGCTGTTGCCATTTCCCCTGCTCCCCACCAAGGCTCCCCTGGATCTCAGCTGCATTAAGATGTCTGCACATTGCAAACAGCCAAAAAAGGTTTCCTGACCTGATTTATAATCCCTTTTCCTAAATATTTGCCAGAGATAGCCAGTTGACATACACACACAACTCTTCCTGCAAAGTACTGTTTACAATTTAATCGTACCTTCTCCCACTAAGTTGCCACATCAGAGTCCTATTCATTAGTCACTGTCCTTTCTGCAGAAGGGATATGGCAAATTACTTTTAGTTAGAACAGATCAGATGGTCATTTCTTTGACTATGATACAGCTATCTTACTGAAGTGACCCTGCCCTGTTACTTCAAACTTACACTTCACAAGTCTGTCTAACAACAGATGCTTAATTTTTATTTTTACTGTTACAGCAAACACCTCACACATCCCAGGAAAACCAGTTGCTACTATACATACACACAGACACATATATGCACATATATAGAGACTTAACTTTATCTCCTTTGGCTCTATCAAGATGACAGGCAGTGAGAATGTCTTGTTCTTTCTGCATTGTTGGAAAGATTTTACCTTCACTTGAGGACATTCAACAAGTTCCCTACTGAAGGAGGTATTAGAGACTCCTGCTTATGTGTTCACAGCTCCCAGGACTTCAGGAAAGGAGATAAATGTTCCTCCAGTCAAATCTCAGCAATTTGAGAAGCTTTTCCCGTTCAAAAGATGGAAGACAGGGAAGAAGCTTCAAGATTTGTGGAATTAAAAGTTGTATATTACTGTAAAAGACATATCTAGTAGATTGTGCCTTGCTCCCATGTCTTCGGTGGGTAGAAAGAGGGAGGAGAAAATTGTAAACAGTTTCCATCCTTTTTCCCAGACCAGTGAACCCCCATCTCCTGCACTTCTACTGGCAGCAAGGATCAAAGACTCGAGTTCCTCTCCAAAAGTCAACCATCCTTCTACTTCTCTCTGTTTTGGTGTATGGAGAGGAAAAATAATTTGGATAGCCACCCTTCCTACGCTGGCTTTGCAGTGGCTCCTAGTGACAGGAGGCGGCAGCTGCAAGCACCGAGGAGCCCTCAACATACCTGGGAAGTCCTAAGTCCTGTGCCCTCCAACAGAAAGACTAACCTTTTCCTATGATTCCTTTTATTGTGTTTTATTGCAACTAATGCAGCTACAGTAATTGCAAATGCTTTGAACTGTGCCTCAGTGCTTGCCTAACATCCTTAGTATCAGAAAATGTTAAAGCCAACTTAAAGCTTTCTGCCTTCCAGAGATTGTATTTGTGCAGAGAAAATGGTCATTCCCAAGCTTAAGATGCTTGTCTCCAAAAGATTTCTAATATCTTGGCAAACTGCATCGGCGACAATTACCACATTCCAGTATATACACAGCTAAGATAAATCAGAATCTTCCTTCCTGCTTTTAGTAACTTCCAACTCCTGTCCCACACTTCCCTCTAGTGGGAAACATACTCCCAAGGAGCAAATACACATCTGAACAGCAGTTTCTTCCAGCCTTCCTTGATGACTTTGTGGAGGCAGTTTTGTAGTCTGAAAAAAGTCTACCATCTCAACTGAGAAGATCCTGCCTGCTGCTGCTAATCTTGGACAGAAGTATGATTCTGAAGACAATTTTAAAAGCAAAAGCTATCAACACATTAAGATAAAGCAGGTAATTGTTCACTGTACAGCTACCATTGTAGACAATGGCCCTCACTGTATTCATTTTGTGTTCAGCTCACAACTGAGGCTTTTAGTACTTCAAAATTTAGGAACCTATTTTAGTAAGGGCTTTGTGTACCACCATTTCTATACTAGCCTAAATTAACAGCTCTGCACCTATATATAACCATCCTACATATTGTGGCAAGAATTATAAAGCAAGTGTTTTATACGGGCATTAAACAACCTTAACAAGAACTGAAGAGCGCTCGCCACCTCCAGAAGAGGTATTTTCCAAATGCTCCCAGCATAAAGAAGGGTACAGCAACTCTGAGTAAAACCCTGCTACTAGTGAGGTATACTTGGATTTCTTTTGTGCACTTTCCAATTTGACTCAAGGACAGGAATGAGGCTCTTTTGTACAGAAACACAGAAAGAAATTACATCTTAGTTTTTTTGAGGCACACTGGCATAATTCTCGGTGTGATACGTATGTGACGTGCTGAAGTTTCGCAGCTCCACCCAGGAGAGGGCAGTATCATCCACACAGACCACAGCAAGGACCAGAACCTGCAAACACAACTGCTGCCTCACTTACTGTAGTGGGAGTGACTCCTATGGAGGTTACTTTCTTCAGAATGCCTGTATGGTGCTGTGCTTCGCATTTTTGGCTAGAACGGTGTTGCCAGCACTTGCTATTGCTGAGCACTTCTGGCACAGTGTCAAGGCTTCCTCTTTTTGAACTCTGCCTCCACCTCGGGAAGTAACCGAGAGCAGGCACAGCTGACTGACACTGGCCAGAGGTATACTCCACACTATAATACGTCATGCTCGGAACTAAGTTACGGGTAGAGGATGAACAAGGCAGAGCTTCCACCTCCTGAAGTGGATGCTACTTGGGAGCATCTTGGCTGGGCATCGGCTTGCTGGTGGGAAGTGGGAAGTGACTGCGTTTGCATCACTTGCTGCTCCGCTGCCCCATAACCTTCCTTCATCTGTTACACTGATTTTACTTCAAACCATGGGTTTTCTCACTTTTGTTCTTCCTTTTCACTTCTCAATCCTGCTGCAAGGGGACAGGGAACGAGCAGCTGTGTCGGTGCCCAGCTGCTGGCTGGGGTCAACCCATGACAGTTATTTTTCCCCACAATGTGGAACAGTTTCTCTAACTACAATCCCTACCTTCAACATCTTTTACAGGTGATCAATAGTGAAATTAGTGATTGAACCTGAACTGATTTTGATCATCCATGTTACAAAGACACTATGCTGTCCCCTTGTGCTACAGTTTGCTTCTACTTAAAATGGAGTTCAGATTTAAAGGCAAGGCTAACATGACAAGATCAGGTATTTGGGATCCATCCCTTTCTTCTGAAGTAGTAGGCTCCTGAAATCTCTGTATCATGCAAAGCATATTAATATACTTTTTCCTTTGAAAACTGTTGGCAAAAAGCCTTCAGATTCACACCCTTACTCTCCTCAGCAGTAGCTCTGCTAAAGAAACATCTACTTTCTAACCCATTGACTCAATGAGTACCTTTCCAATTGTTTCAGAGGCACGTGCTACATCTGTCTGACATCTAGATGATGACTCAGACTACTTCCAGTCACTTTATCTGGTCTATTCTATATAGATTTGATTTTCAAATTAAACCTTATTTAGTTAAATTACTGGCTTTATATCTTTTTCTTACTTGCTCTTGAATTCACTGCTGTCTACAAGTTCTTGCTTTCTAGGAGAGAGAGTGCTCTGACAAGCTATGTATTTAAGACCTGGCACAATGAGCCTTAACCACAGAAACATAGTGAAAAACATAAAAAGGAAAAAAACAAAACAAAACAACACACAAATCCACAAAAACTTTCAAATACACACATAGAAGCAGACACATTCTAACTTGGTAAACATGTTGTTAGATGACCAAATCACTTTAGAGGTTTTATTTCTTTTTATCCCAAATTCTTCTCCACTAAAGAAGATGCTAGAAATTACAAGGTCTGACAATGGGAACTAAGAAAAAGACAAGAAGAAAGAGCCGAGAAAAAGTTAATGAACTGTTTTTTTTTTCTTTCCCCACTTGTGATTTCCCCATCACACTGGGTCTGAACAAAGAGCTTTCTCTCAACCAGGAAGTGACAAAATACTTGAGCAAAGATGTAGTCTCCTACGCCTCATCTGCATCTAATATCACTAAGGCTGGGATGCAAAGACTACCTTAAAAAAACCCAAACAAGTGCAAACCAAAACAAAATGCAGATACAGTTATGACTGTAGCTAAATAGCACTGGTGAAAGGTAATCATTTTCATTGCTAGTGTGTGCTTGTGCTAATAATAATTATTTATTTTCATATCCTTTTCAAACTGTTCCCTTTGAAAGGGATTTTTTTTTTTTTAATCAGAATCACTAAGCTACGTCTTAAAGTATAATCAGTGAACTGGGCTAGCTAGATATATTCATCCTATACATATATGCATATATCTTGTCTCAGTAAAACAAGAAAGGTCTCAATGGAATACAGAGCTTCTGCAGAAGTAATGGCACAGACCTCAGCATAGACTATTTACTGCTACTGTCATCAACTCTTCTTGGTTTGGGAACAGCGCATCATCCAAGATCAAGTACTATCTAACTCATTTGAATTATGACACCTCTTTCCCCTCTAAGTCATTTGTAGATGTATATAAAGTTTCAACATCTTTTCAACACAGATAAAGTAATTTTACCTAAAATCTCAGATCAAAGTTACGCGTTTGGTCAGGAGCTGAGAAAGCATTTTATTTCTGAGATAAAGCACACTTCTTCTCCGTCATCTTTCTTGCTGTAGGGACAGAGATGTTTGTAGAAACCTACTTCAACTGTTTATTAAGTTAAAACAAATGCTTCAGTAGAAGTACTAGTTGACTTCAGTGCCGATGAAAGGTTCAGAAGGGATTACATACTTAAATACTTCGTTGTAATGCAGCTGAGAAGACCTGACCCTGAACCTAGACATAGCTTCTTTAAATAATTGAAAAGAGAATAAAAGCAGTTACTTACACATTTGCATATGTGCACCACGGTCTGCAGTGCTGAGTCACAGTTTAACAGACATCTAGTGTCACTTACCTCCAGAAATGAAGCTCAAAGCCTTCACACTTATCCTTGCATTTTAAGCATGTGGCACCAAATCCTTGCTCGTGGCCCAAGGCCATCTGCGTACAGGACAAGACACAGTCAGCTTCAAGAAATATGCAGCATGAATAAACTATGCAGCATGAATAAACTTATTTCTGCATTTATCATCATCTACAATCCACAACTGAAACAAAAGATTGAGCATTTGACTAAACTGACACCAGGACAGTATTTTGGGGTCCACTTACTTTTCCATCACTCCCAGGCAAGTGACTGTTTGCACAAGGCAGTCCATAGGGCTGAGCTAGCAGGCAAAAAGTGAGCCTCAGCCAAAACCAAGTATTTTCCCAGTGACTTGCCTCCCCATCCCAGCCTGCACTGCAAGCTTCACACAAAGGAAGCAGCAGATTCTCTGCAGCCCTTCCTTAGGCCTGTGGCTGTGAAACCACAGCCAGTGAGGCCATAAGACCTCAAGTCAAAGGACATTTAATCCAGCTGTCAGGACACAGTGATTGCAGTACCTGACTCGACAAAATACAGGCAATCACGAAATAAACAGATGACACATTTATATGCACTAACCTGGGCATTTTATAGGAATAAAGAAAATATTTAAGTGATTAGTCTAATAGTCCTAAATATATACGAGACTACTCTAATAGTGACTGAGAGCAGAACACACCCTTTACAATTACATTTCAGCTAGATTAATACCAGCCAACTTTCCAAGGCAAAAGAGAAACAGCACAGTTAGCAAAAGCAATGACCATAAATGATATGCAAAGGGTTTCAGTGTGCAAAGATTAAAGGGACAGACGATCAATTCATAATGCAGAGGAAATATGCAAAAATATAAAACAGTAGAGAGTAAAAGCCAGCTCTTCATACAATATATCAACGCACCAGCAAATTCACATTAGCAAATTTAACTGAGTAACAGTCACTGGAAGTTCAAGGTGAAAAATAGACACAAGGCACCATAACTTATGCGCTCATGTAACAGTAAATTTAAAATGCCTCACTCCAGCTCCTTAAACCTTCGGGGAATGTTACTTTTAAATCAGAAAGATGAAAGACCGTGGAACTGTGGCCACAGTTAGATGCAGAGGGTTATACCTAAAAGGCAGAGGGGCACTCATCCCCACTCTCTGATCCACCATTCCAGCAGCATGAGGCGCACTTCCATTTAGCTGTGGGTAGACACTGTGGGAGGGATGGTCATCACGAAGGAGACAGCTCACCTGCTGCTCATGGTTTGGCTTTTACCATGAAAGGAAAGTGAGCTAGAGCTGACAAGGTCTGGTACTAATCTTAGTTCTGGCAACAGTAATACAATGCCAGGGTTAATTAGATGTGTGATACAGTTTGCAATTTACTCTGAGAAGTCCTGCTACTATTGCTGTACATAGAAGGATATAAGCAGCTCAATTTTCAACTTATTTCTCTCAAAAATGAAAGAATAGATTATTCATAAACCAGCTGCTCAACATGGAACACAAGATGTAGGGAAGACTATGTTTTCAGTTATTTTATAAATTTGAAGGATCACTGCTTCCACAGTCATTAGACATCCCTGAGGAAATTACAAACTTTCCTGCCGATTATGGTCTATTTAAGGAGAAGAGATACTTTGGCTGCTATTAAACTATTGCTTGCAACTACATGGATGGACAGAGGGACATGGAATTATTTCTTCCTTTCTTATCTGGAAGAAGAAATACAAGCTTGCTGTGACCACAGTGACATCTTCATCAGCCTAAAGAGCTCAAGAAGTTCACGTTATAGTTGCTAACCTAAAGCCAGACCAGTAGACATCTAAAATAACCTTTAAATTAGTTACACCTTAGTTCTTTCATCAACTTCTTTTTTGTCTATGTTGGCTATATAAAGCTAACAGGTTAATAAAAGTTCATCTTTACTGAAGATGGGTGTTTACAGGGGTCTTGTCTGGAATCCAGAGCTCTGCCATACACACACACACACACCATACATCAGGAAGCAACTGAGCGCTCTTGTCAAGTCACAGGTGAAGAGAACAAAATGTTGGCCAGGGTGTTATCTAAGGCCAAAGCGGAAGCTGAAGCAACAAAACAATTGTAGCGGATTTTGAACAACAGGTTGTTTTTTCAGGTTAGTTGGTGTTGGTTTTGTGTTTTGTTTTTTGTTTGTTTAAGATCATCCTCCCTAAAAAGCTGTTAAATTTAAAATGTCTTTACATTGCCCTAAATTAAACTGCCAAAACCTCAATCTTCCCCTCCCCCCCAAAAAAAACCCCCAAACACACCAAACCACCCATCCAACACACTCGCCCAAGTCAACATTAACCCATTCTCTCTTGCTGCTACTTCAGCTGCAAACTGGAATCATTTCTTTAAGCTTGGGCTCTCCACTCCTAAAAAAAAAAAAAAAAAAAAAAGAGAGGAATAGGAAGAAAGGCGAATAATTTTATTAGCGTTGTAATGAAAATGTTTAGAAAACTATCAACATTTCTGTATAGAACACTATTGCACAGTACACAGGAGAAATAGCCTTAACGTCTCAACAATTCCCAAAATAGAATCTAAAGTGCAAGTAAGAAAATGATTTTTTTTGCAAATTTTTAGTATATCATTTCCAAGTCTCCTAACATTTAAGGTTTTTTTAGCTAAAAATACCTCTCCAGAAGCAAATTAAGTAGAAGAAATATGTGCTGTCTAAATGCTTCACCCAAAACTTAACTCCTTCTCCAGACTAAACGAACAACAATCAGCCAACCTACTTGCCTCTTCACAACCAGCAGTCTCAGTGTGCATTTCTTCAGAAATACAGGAGTCCACATTTCCTCACCAGAGCACACCATTAAGTAAATACTTACGCAGCTTGAGAGAACCTTACTTAGCAAATGAGATAGACTTCTTCTGAAATTTATTTCTCTGTTTGCTGTGAAACGGAAAGAAGAGGATGGCCATTCTATATGCAACACCTGGTCACTTTATGGAAAAGGTTTGGCTCAAAATTAAGGGGCACACCGAGAACCAAATTCAATATAATTCCAGATGCACACAGCTCCTGCCTTTGTTCTGACAGAGAAACTATGTGGCTGAGAGCCAAAAATAAAGATACAAAATAACACTAGCACATAGTGTTTTTGAGTTTGACTGAGTCAGCCCATATCAAATAACCCTCCACAATCCTCTAACAGCAGCTCCTTCAGTGGTTAGGAAGCGTCAGCCTCAGGATTGACTGTTTCTTCTTCAGTAGGCACTTCTGCTGTACTTCAGGAAATTCAGAGAGCCTAAAGCTGCTTCTGCATTGCAGCTGTCTACATCTATTCTCCATGCCTTCTGAAGGAGATGGCCAGCTCTCTGCTGCAGCACCCAGAGTATCTCAGAGCAAGCTGAGCGTGCACTGGAGCAGAAGTGTACGCCTGAGATCAGGAGGAAATCCATTTTCCCCATATATGGAGTTATAGGAGAAATGGCACAGATAGGTCTGCTGAAACACTGCCAAAAAAAGGTTCCTGCCTGTCTACTGCCATTAATTTTAATTTTATAGCAAACGATATCCAAAACCATCTGGTATTACTAACATACCCAATACAGATTTAAATAGTCTGAGTACAGAAGATGATATAAATATGACTGAGATCATCCATTGCGTGCTGCTCTCAAGATCAATAGTCCTTAAGGGCAAAGAATTTTAAATGGTTACAGCTAAGTGAGAACTGGTGAAAGACTGCTCCTTCAGACTGAAATCCAGGGTCAGAAGTTAGCTGACATTAAGGAGTCATGTGTAGAACCTTATTGTCATCTTAAAAACCCAAGTGATCCTATTTAAATGTCTGATAGTTTGTTCAGATGTGTAAAACAAACTCAGCAATTGCTATGAAATAGTTTAAGCCTGGCTTATCAGAAGGGTTTATTGTTAAATTTATTGAACATGACCGAAAATGAAAATCCAACAAATCCTGTTTCTCCCTCCTATTAATTTAAACCTACCAGCAAATGTGGAAGTCCTGCTTTGTTGAAATTTTAGAACACTAAATTTCAGAATTTATATTCCTGTAAATACAGCAGATTTTAGAGACCATCAAACAAAACACCTCCCTACATGGGATTCTATGAAAAAAGTAAATCGAGGACACAGATTATGCATGTAGAGGTAGGTGTCCAGTTTAGCCTGCAAGCTGACACAAATGCAATCATACTTTGTCAGTTACAGTTTCATTTATGTGGTAAAATATGGATAAGTTTAACAAGTTTATGCCTACATGGAATGAACTGTGCCACAGCTCACAGTGCTGGTAAGGAAAATAATAATATTGTGATGAATCACAGAATGTTAGGGATTAGAAGGGACCTTGAAAGATCATCTAGTCCAACCCTCCTGCCAGAACAGGAACCTAAATGACATCACACAGAAAGGCGTCCAGGCAGGTCTTGAATGTCTCCAGAGAAGGAGACTCCACAACCTCCCTGGGCAGCCTGTTCCAGTGCTAAACATGGAAAAGAATGGAGGATTAGCTTTTCAATGGCTAAAAAAGTGTAATGTCACAGAACAAGATTACTGTTGACAGTTACAGGAAAGATGCGCTCTAAGAAAGCTTAGATGAATTAAAACATAAGACAGAGCAGTAGTTTTTAAAGCTTGTCTATATTTGCTTTAAAACACAGATTATTCTTAGTCAAAAGTGCTCTCTGGACATCACCTAATTGCTCACAAAATGCAGGTGCAACAAAATCGTATTTGCCCAGGGCCTCGTCCAGATGCAGGTTCAACAGCCTTTTACAACATTGGACCACACCCAGAAGAGAAAAATCTGAATTTCTCACATTGCAGCGTCTGCCCACTGTCTCTCAATATTATCACTGTACAGTGACCGGAGCCCAATTCTGTCTTTTCTATTCCCTCCCACTAAGCAGCTGGGCATAAACAATACAAAGAGTATCCTGACAGAGCTTCCCTGGAAGTCTTTAATTATCTTACTAGTTACCACTTAATAGTCATCACACCCAGCACAAGCATAGCCCTCAAAGCCAGCTGCTCTGACCTTTCTGCCCCTTTACAAAGGGGTCCCTGTGGCACCACAATAAAAAGAAAGTAAGAGAGGAACCCATAACAAAGTACAGAAGTTCCACTTGGCATTTCTAGGTCTTCTTCATGCAAGATTTCTTTTAACTCCTCTGTCCCACCGAAAGACCAGAACAGGTCTTGGCTGATTTTCCCCTTCTTCCCCCACGGGGCCTCCTGTACCACCAGACAGGAGTGCTGTATTAATCTTCTTCCTTGCCACAGACAGTAAGACACAATGCCAGTACTTTGCCTCTGCAGAAGGTTAGAAGTCCTTCCACTACTTGAGATCCAGATTTTGAAACACTGTGGCTATACAGTGAGAAAGTTGTCATTAGTGAACCGCAGTAATGAACAGTAAGTCCCAGAGTAGACTTAAATCATCTTCATGGTCCTCTTTGCAGAACTTTCTCCCATGCCCTTGAGAGCTCCATGCTAAAGCTGTTCTTTGATTTACCGTAAAATGCCAGGAATCCTCTGTTTGGAAGATTACCCATCTGGATGTTTGAGGGACCCCACCAATTGATACTGCTTTCCATTTCCAGTGCAAGTTTGGGAAAAACATAGCATAGCACAATAGAACAGATTTCTAGTATATCCTGAAGTACTTTAGGAATTTCCAAAGAGGTGAAGGGAAAGTATGAAAAAAGAGATCAGGAGAAGAGAACAATGTTGTGTGTTGTGCATTCTTTAGTGCTGAGACCTCATCTTGTATTATATCCTATCATGCCAGCAGAAGTCTTCTCTAGTAGGGAAACACAATAAATTGGAAATTAAAATCGACTACAGAATTTAAAGCTTTAAAAACCAAAGAGCTATGTTATTTTTTTATGAATCTAGAATGAGAAAAACACCCAAAACAACAACAAAAAGAAAAGATGTACCTAGACAATGCTTTTAATAAGACTTCTACAGACATTATATGAGAAGAGAGAAAAAAGTTTTATCTGCAGTGAAGAGCAGTATCCCACAAACCACTCTCTATTTGTCATTAACATGTCTATTAAAATTGATGGAAAATCTGTCCTAGTTTGTTGGGTTTTTGTTTGGGTTTTTTTGTGGGTTTTTTTGATATGCATTTCAATTTAAGGAAAAGCTGACTGGAATTAAGATGTTGAAGCTTGGGTTAGGAAGTCCATTTGCACAGAAAGAAGGATGCCAAGAAGTGATTGCATCCAAGAAAAATATTTGAAAGGTGATACAGGCAGTACAGACAAAAGAATAAATCAAGAAGCTGCAGCAGACTATGACAGTACACAAGTACTAAGAATTTATTTTATTGTGATGTCTTCAACTAAATATCAAACAGCTTGGAATATAAATATTTAAGACACTGCTACACAGTCTACTGTCAAAAGACTAAAAGCTATTAAAGACATCTCAGCTGGATAAAAAAGCAAGTGGTGTTTATTCACAAAGTCCAGTATTATGGTAGCTAAGTTTGAATGCAGCTGACACACTGTCTATAAACCTCCAATACAGCACTATCCATCACCCAATACTGCACAGGCACTTTCAAATACTTGATATATTTTGTTTTGACATCATGCTCTTGCCCAGTTGCATCTTTAATTGCTAAGGTTTTGAGAAACAGACCTGGAAATCTAAATACTCACTGATTAGGTTCTTGAGTCATGCAAGAAAAGTGTATGCTCTTTTTCAGTCTGTGCTTTTACAAGGTACGCCTAGACAACCTCAGACTGAAAACAAGACACAAAGGAAAGCTTAAGTAGACTTTTAAAATCACAAAGACTGGAAATACACATATAGCAGTACCCAAGTACAGTTATATTTATTGTAATTTGGAATTGTCAGGACAGAAGCCTCCTTACTCCCTTAACGCTTCGCCTATGAATTTGACCAAGTCTAAGACTCTAGCTAACAGGTGTGAAAAGCTTTCACACTCACAGCCCTCCTACTCCTGCAGGTCTCCAGCACCTAGAAGAACCTCATTAACTCTGCATTTAAGCTGAAAGTTTGTTTTCATTTTCCTTTTTAATATACACCCTACATAAGGCATATACACAGATATCTGTTTAAAACAGTTTGTAAAACAGAATTTTTAAATACAGTACATAAATTTCTATCTACTCCATTTTTGGGGGGGGTAAACTTTGTATTTGCTAGGAAGAAGCCACTGATTTGCAAGACATGTTCAGTATACTGTCTTGAGGTAAGAGAATTGTGTTTTTAAGCAGCTTTTACAAATAAAGTTTCATTCACGATCGCTACCTACTTAGGTAGCAATTTTACTTAGAGGTAATTTTACTTAGAGGAAAGGAAAAACATTTGTTTTTACCAAGAACACTTGCAAAAAACAGATCTTTGTGCCTTTAATGACAAAATCCTGTAACAATTTTCCATATCACTGTTTAATACTTAGATTATTGCTGCTCCATATCAAATAATGTTTCGCCTGATCTTAGAAGTCATGCAGTCCTGCATTCAAAGAGTTTCTTGGCTTGCTATTCAGGCATTTCATGATATTTCACGGTCAAATACTCAGGGAGTACTTTTGCCACAAAAAAAAAGTCAGACAAGTTTAATTTAGCCTTGTCCTCTTTGCCAAGTTGATATCCAGACATGTTGGATAAAAAGTAACTAGGGTTGTGCATTCAGATAGGCGTTCCAAAAAACAGTTCACCAATTTATCAATTTTTCAGTTGTTGTTATAAAAAGTTTGAGGGGAAAAAAAAAAATCCCAGTATACAAATGCAGGAAGCAGTTACTCAGTTTCCTTGCTAACAAACATGAAGTAGTTCCTCTCAGTTGTCCACACTTATTTTCATACTTCTCCTTGCAAGCAAAAAAACTCACCTATGAGTAAAACTGCATTTCCTTGATCTTATAAGGATCGTAATGAACAGCAAAAAAGCTCTATTATCATGGGTTTCCACGGCAGTAACACCAAAACAAACAGTGACCTCAACAGGAAGTGCAGCCCAGAAGATATTACTAAATCATGCTTTGCAAAACATGAAAAAGTTGACTTTGCTCCTATATATACTTTATTCACCCTTCATTTATCAAAGAGCATTACAGTTGTTGACTTAACGTCAAAGTACTCTGTGTTTGGTTTTCCACCGTAACAGAACAAACTTAACTCTCACACCCTAGTAAAAGAACCACAGACATACCACATTGGAGAAGTCGCACCTCTTCTCCCCAAACTCCTTTTCCCCTTCTCCATCACAATCAAAGTTCCTTTCATAAAGCAAGTATTATCCTGTGAAAGCTTATGTGCAACAGACCCGCTGCCAGATACTTATTTTCTCCAGTGAAGCACAAGACCATGCTGCCAGCAGGACTGCAAAGCAGGACTGTGACCTACTGATTCATTTTACCAAGTTCAGAGGTGACAGACAGGGCAGGAATCCAGCCTAGAAGAACTTTGTTCTAAAAGAGTTTTCAACAAAAAGCATTAAATCTGCATTTTCCCTATACCCTTCAAAGTAGAGTTTGAGAACACAGTGTATATTGTATTTGGGAGAAATAGCAGTCTGTTTGCTGCACAAGTACTTTTCAAGCTGGAGCAACTGTTTTTAGGCTTCAGTTCTGTTGTGCAATCTTATTATCCACAAAGCTGTCTTCATGATCCTCAACTGCAAGAACAAAACCAACTCCTCCTGAGAAAAAAAGAGAAAACTGTATAGTCAGCCTTAAACATCCCATTCTCTTTAACAGGAAATTAGTATGATTATCAGACTTGGTATTCACACAGTAGGTAAAAAAAATCTGCCTTGCAACTATATTTTCCCCACTCTGTTCACCGCCTAGATGTTTGCTAGTCATTTTATGTACCCAAGAGAGATGGTGACCCGACTACAAAAAAAGTTACACATTATTCCATGTATATGTTTTGCATATATTCTCAGTGGTGAAAATTCATTCTCAAATTTGTGTTTCCTGCAGACTGTGGTTGTCCAGAACCCAGGATTCAGACCAAAAGAGATACCTGGCTACACAGTTGACTTGCTTTCTTGGGCTACTTTCGAAGACAGCGAAATGAGTTTCACAGCACATAAAAGGAATCAGATAGAAGAAGTTGAATGAAGAGTCTGAGCTGAGGCAGCCAAACACTTAAAAAAGGTATGTTGCACGGGACTGTTGCTTTTCTCTCTGAAGACAGCAAATATGTAAGCTTTTCATTGCTAAAAGGATGGGTTAGAAATTGGGGGAGGTGGGGCAGCTGTTCTTTCTGCTGAAGGACAGGTAGATTGTTTGAGCCCCAGTGGTATTGTACTGGAAGACAAGTAATGATGGACTGCACTTGAACTGTTAAATTTGGGGAGAAAAAAAAACCCATAAACCTGATATCAATCATGAAAAGAGACTTTCCTGAACCGGTTCGAAAGTGTTATTTTCTCCTTGTACAAACCCAGACACATAGATAGAACTGTACTATTCACATATATATATTTCTCTAGTACAGTACCAGTTCCTTGAAAGCCAATCGCAGCTTTCCAAAGACACAATGCAGAAGCTCACAACTGAAGAACGGACTCAGAGACTACAGGCACTTGCAGAAGTTTTAGAAATGTCACCTTGTAAACTGAGTTTTCTCGAAGAAAACATCTCATTGTATTATCCTGTGCAGTTACACATCAGCAGTTGCGGGCAGGAGAAGACATCTTTCTACAGTATTAGCTGAGTGCCTGAGCCTCCAGGCCACACACTGCTCCACAGGGCATTTGCTTCCCTCTGCTCTGCTGAACACCAGGGTTATACAACAGCCAACTTCTACGCTCAGATTCGGGAGTTCAAAAGAGCAAGGGAACAGCAAATTATTTGGGGAAAACGTGGCAAGTCCTGCTTTCTTTTTCCCAGTGTCCTTGGAACTTCCTACCCAACAGGCAAGTTAGCCACTCATTTGTCCTTAACTTTTATCTCCAGCTGCCAGGTGGTAAACAGGTACAAGTCACTGCAAAATAAATATAAATATAAAAATAATATAAGGTAGCAAGTAGATTTTGTAAAAGGACTCCAGTTATTTCGGCCCAAGGTGCAAGTATAAAGACAGGGGTGAGAACCATAATGTGCAGTTAGGTAACCCATTACTGCTGATGGACTAAAAGTCTCTGACATGGTCATGGCCCCCTCAAGACAAGTTTCTCTGAAAGGCCAAGTAGTTCACTGGTTTTGATAAACTTGACTGGAAACTTCATGGAATGTTCTTCCGTCTTTCAAGAAAAGCAGAAATTGGCAAAAAAGTAAAAGGTAAGTATATAAACAGGTTGGGAACAGGAATTAGAGGACAAAGATGAAGACATGCAGCTATTGCAGAGTTGACGTGGACTGTTACTCATTCATTCCAGTGTTCAAAATCTGAAGATGTTTTAGGTAAATATTTGCAATCAAAAAAGAAGGAAAGTATTTAGTATCAAACACATTGGAACATAGCAAAGCTTTCCAGTTCTGCCTGCATTGACTTGTTACTGATCCCTGTCTGTTCTCGCAGGAAACAAGCTTCATCCAAGTTATAAAGAGAAAGAAAGCAATGAGGAGACTAAGGAGGATAGTGAAAGAACAGTAGTAGTTTTCTGAACGTACGTATAATAGAAAAAGAAGACAAAGTTCTTCATGTCATAAACATCTCTTAGTATTAATACTAAAGCTGAATAGAATAGAAAATACAAATTACTTCCTACAAACAGAGCTTTGCTGGTTTCTTTTGTGGCACTAGCTTCTGTATCTGTCTGCACAGGTTCAGAAAAGTCTTCAGGAATATTTGAAGTTGATGAAGGAGAAGAGTAAAAGATGATCAAATGAAAAAAATGACAAAAATAATCTAACAAACTTACAATACACACAACTACCCAAAATTTAGAGTGTAATATAAAGCAGATGTTCATCAACTACAAGTTCACTCAAGCCAAGACTCCACTACTAGCAGAATTTTATCAGTATTTCATGGCATATATTTATTTTCTCTTCAGATGGAGAAGTTCTACATAGGAATGCTCTATCTTCCAAAAATATGCATCTCTGCCCTCCCGGAGTTCAAAAAACTTTCAGTGAACAAGCACCATGACACTGTCAAGTTTAAGTTTTAAATTGTGCCTAGAAAATATGAACAAATCTACTCACAAAGCTTGTTCTCATTACATACAAGCAGACACACAAGGGGGACAACCCTGGGCACACAACTAGCTTCTAAAGACAGCGGCAGTACTTAGCAACACCAATCTATACACTGATGGCCTACTGTTGACTGGCAGATGAGAACATTGTTTCTCCAAATCAGGACCCTCACACCCAGGTGACATTATCACATGGTGACATCACTTGGAGAAAGCAGTCAATCAAGGCTAACCTGTTCACTAGGATTCAGCCTTAACAGGTAGCCTTTCACACTGCACAACTATGCATCTGAGTCAGCTTCTAGGAGAGAAGTTGGAAAACCACACAAGTATACAAAAGTGCATATGCACACTTTAAAACAAGTTGCTACCCATAAATGTAGCAGTTCAAGAATAAAACTCATATGCAACATTTCAAAAGACTAGTTTTCATATATTAGTGAGGGTTATGTACGGGTTTAATCCATGTTTATACAAAACTCCCTCTGTCTATCAGTGTTGTAACAGGTAATATACAGAAGTTGTTACTAAAAGAAGTCATTGCTTAAGTGCTGCATTAATCTGCAAAAGCACTAGAAGCAAAGATTTAGAGGCGTCTCACATGATTTTAGAGATGGTTTTAAATAGTGAGTCTTGGAAAGAGATCTATTAGAATTAGCCAGCTACCACTTTTTGTTACTTATTCTTTGCTTTTTGACAGTTTGACTCCAAAGTAGTCAATGTGGCTTTAAGGAAAAAAATTAAATAAAGAAACAAGTCTAAGTCCTGTCTCAGGACGCTAATCCATCTAAACGCTGAGACGATGTCTGTAACTAGCTCGTCACACCCAAGGTCAGAAATTAATCTTCAGCATATCGACGAACAACAACATTTTGACTGCATGTAATTTGGGTTTCACACACACCTGCATACCCAGAGCACATACCTGAACACGACTATTAGATCTCTGGTGGGGTTTTTTGGGGAGGATTACGTATTTTCACTTGGGACTGCGGTACCCACTTGGCTACCTGGGGAACGAACTGCAGCGTCTTAACCAGCGTCGGAAGCAGAGAAGTTTTTTTGTCCCGCTTCAGGGCGAGGCGGCAGGAGATCATTTGGCAGGCAGCTCCCCCTGCCTCTCACCTCTCTCCCTCCCACCTTTGTGAGAGGTGGCACGGCACCTCGGCCCACCCCAGCGCTCGGGGTAGGGAGGTAGGGGACGCGACTCCAGCGGAGC
>VWZK01001331.1:0-130795 GCA_013396935.1 Baryphthengus martii | reverse complement strand
TGGCGGGAGGGCGAAAGGGCTGTGGGGAGGGCGGCTGCTGGCGGAGCGATTTGCCTTCGAGTACAGGCGCCTGGAAGCGCCGTGCCTCCCGAAGGAGATAAGAAAAAGTAACAGCTCGGACTCGCATGATTTATCGACATGAGTTGGAGGGGGAGGCGGGAGAGGGTGAGTTCCTGCCTTGCCCAGACTGTTCCCGCATTCGCAGGAACTCCTCAGGCGGTGTCACGCCCGCAAGGGCTGGGTCCCAGCCTCCATCTACCTGCTGGTGGCTCAGGAGGCTGCCTGGTGCGGGTTGTGCTGAGGACAGGCCGGGCACTGTCAGGGCACGGCTGTGTAAAAACAGGTAAAATTTCACCCTGCTAGGGCTGAGCCCTCGTTGAGGCAACGGAGGATCATTAGTTGTGCGTGTTTACAAAGGGCATGGTGGGGAGTGGGGCTGCCGTGTAGGTGGTGTGGTGGTTGGGGCAGAACTACTGCTGATCGTTTGCTCAGCCTAAACCCTACTGCCAACCTTCTGCCCAGCCCAAACCCTATCTCTGACCTTCTGCTCAGCTCAAACCCTACTGACGACCTTCTGCCCAGCCCAGTCCCCTGACATTGTGTAGAACTGTCTCTGATGTGGGTTCTGTGGCCTAATTCTGCTCCTTCTGACTCCCACTAAATCTAGAGGAAATTACCGGTTTTGTCCAAGTGGATTTGCTTCCACCTGAATCCACTCAAGAGATTTCGACACTCCAGAACCTAATCTGATCATGTGTTACCACATGTTTTACAGTAGTGATTATTTTCTCGTGTTGACGCTAGGTGAACGTTGTCAAAAAATTTAAGACTTTGATCCCTATCTTCATATGCACATTACCAGTCCTGGGATGTCACTGATAATATAAAATATATTTTATGTATATTGTATATGTATTATAAAATGACAGAATAATTAAGCATTTGCAAGATTGAATACCTCTGAAATTTTTTTTTTTTTCTCGTATTTCTTTCGATCTTTGGAAAAAGTAACAAACATTTAACACAGACTTTCTAGCTACCCTAGGCAGTGGCGGTGAATAATTTGATAGATTACTGTGTAATTCAGCATCATCATCCAATCTTTTCTCTCCACACATATCAACTTTCTCAAGTAAGTCTTAGATAATTTTGTTTTTTTCTCCAGAGGCCAAATACACTTGTCTTTCAGTATATAATTGTTTTGTCTGCCATCAGTTGTTGAAAGATATTTGCAAGAAAGTGAAAATTAGTCTAGGTCTGTTTGTTGTCTGTTAACAGGTAAAGGCAAAACTGTTTGACATCTCTTCTGGGACAGGGATCCTGGTGTACAGTATGGGCCAACAGCTTCTACTAATGACTATGCAGCAGACCTTGGCCAAGAAGTTCAATACAAAACTAAGAGAGGATGGTCTCAACTGTAACGTTAGAAAAAAATGAGAGAACGTAGACAATCAGGTAATGCTGCTGTGCTCAGTGTGTGCGAGGGGCGAATAATAAGGGCTGTTGCATGAATCCTGTTTGGTTGGTTTTGAAATTTTGTTTTTCATTTCTTGTTCTCATTCTGGTCTGTTTGTTTTAGTGGTTCTTCCCTGCTGGTTTTGGGGGTGAAAAACAAAGGGAAGTTAGAGTGCCTGAAATGTTGGTATTTCTGAGAACATATAGTTTGAATACCGTTTATGCTCGTAACTTCCTCAGACTAAGATCAAAGAACTAAACAGGAAATTATTCCTGTTCAATGAATGTGCTGCCGAATGATATAATGTAATAGTGAAAAATGCCAGCAATTACAAGGACTTGCTTAGGTACTTTTGTCTGTGCTAAGCAGAGAAATGAAAGTATCGTAGTCCTCATTATGTGCTTTTCATACAGAAATGGAGGTAGAAATGAGTTTTCATTTTAGGAAGCTAAAAAATTGTGAAACAAAATCTTACATAAGTGTATTTTGCTTATTCTTATCTCCCAGAGAACAATAGCATAATAATAATTTTGATCATGACATTTTTCTTCTTTTCTTCTTTTTTTTTTTTTCCCTGCTAAGCCGTAACACTGCTGGGTTAATACTAATTTCTGTTGCTTATACTTTTCTTGAACATCTTGACTTGGATATGCTCTAGTTCTAATTTGTGCATCTTTCAGTTGTGTAATTTAGCACCAAAATGTAGTAAACTTGAACCATCTTCCTTCTATGGATTTGTGTATGAAGCCTACAAATTCATGTCTGTAATGGAAAATGCAGACAGTAATATAAAACTTTTACTTTGCAAACCAGCAGATTGGAACACACTTCCTCTGAGACCTGGGTCAATGAAGAATGATGCATTTTAAGTTTCTAACTCTTTCTATGTTTTCTATGATTTTAATTAGTCTGGCAGAAATAACTTTCTGTTCTGTGAGTGTGGTCCTGTATAACCCCTAAAGATCCTGAAGTTGCTAAGCACAAAGTATTGAAATGCACCAGGGCACAGAGCTGGGCTTTCTCCTAACTGTCTAGGAAATATTTGATACCTGTTTTAAATATTAGTATTTTTTGAAGAAAGAACAAGGCACATCCCAGTATTAACTTTCCCACAAGAATCTTCATGGAGGCAACAGGCAGAAGATGGGAAAAGCTAATACTTCTACCATCCACACTTCTGGGAACATAGACAACAGTGTGGACAATCTGTCAGATTGTTTTCCTGGTTTTACGATTTTCTTTGCAGTCAGATACCATAGTGATGAATGCGTTTGGAGCAACTGTGTATCTCCAGACTTTAGATATGTAGATGATATAGGTGATTTATAAGTCCATCCTCAAATGAAAGGCCAGTATCATAATGACTTAGCAATGCTGAAAATTTGTTTCTAATAAAGCTGTTATTTAATAAACTGTTCCTTTGATTGGAATTTGAAGGAGATACTTCAGACTAGCTTCCAGATAAATTCTCCCAGTTGCACTGTTTACTCTGTGCTTCATATGTGATAACTAATGACACTGTGTGCTTTTAAGATTTTTTTCTGTAAGTATAATCTTAAGTGGAATATAAATATAGGAGTCTGTCTTGCCTCAAAGTGGCTTAATACACTAATTTAGTTTTCAAAAAAAAAATTTCAGTTTAAGAAAGGAATAACAGTTGCCTTTTTGTATTCACTTGGATAAAACAAGGGAATGTTACATGGAATGTCTTGGGGTAGGTCCAATAAAAAAAACAAAAGGGAACTTGGAGATGCCTAAACCAAAAGTTGCAAATCTTACCGCGTTAGGGATTATCTCCTTCCCAGCTGAGCATATACTTAGTTCTCCATTGTATGGTAATTGTTTTGCTCTTTGCTTACTTAGATTTGAGATTCTATGAATGTCACTATTGACAGAGTAATTTGATTCCTGTTTCATGCAGGTATCATTCAGATCTAGGGACTAAACTTCATTGTATTTAACTCTTCAGGGAACCTTTAATGGGTTAGGAAGTTTCAGAGCACGCATGAAATCGAGGCTGATTTTAAGATCCTTACAAAATTCGGTAACAGCTATTGCTTTTTTAAAAGAACAAAGTAAGAAGAGGCTCTGCCTCACTTTTTCTGTAATGCCTGAGGATATGGTAGACTTGCCACCAAGTTGGAATATGAACTTGTAAGCTTTCCTCAGCCTGGTGGGGATTCAAACTACAGCTTCCATCTGTTAGGACGGTGGCCTAGCCACCAGACTTTGGCTACACAGCTAAATGAGATGTTTTAACTATGCTTTTAAAGTAGTGCCACTGTACTGAAGAGAGAAAGAGATCCATTAAAGTAATGAGAGAGTAGTAGGTCTAAGTTGGGCATGCACTCCCAAGACCTACCTTAACCAGATATTGAGTAAACCTACAGCTTTACAAAGCGAGGAGGACTTGTTATTCAAAGAACCCTTAACACAGGCCACAGTTGTGCTATTTCTTGTTCTTCCTGACTGGCCCTGCGAATCTTCAGTTCTTGAAACAGTGGAAAAGCAAAATGCCAGAAAAATGTGTTGAAGCTTGATGACTAGGGCACTTGCTGGGAAAATCAAAGCTTCCTTCAGTCAGAAGAGGAACTGGAACCTTTGTCTTCCACCTTGTGGACAGTATTAGAGGAAGAAAGAGAAGGGGAGGGAACAAAACAATAAAAGAAAAATGTTTTCTAAAAGGGAAGAACGAGCTGTGCTTTGATCTTTGGAAAAGCTGGAATAGGACGAGGCTCTTTCCCAACAGGCAGAGATGTTTTCTATGGAGTATGAGCGATTCTGATAAGTTGGGAGCTGCTGCTTGCTGACTATGGGTCCTTTCTTGCTCAGTATGCGTCATGGCTTGGAGTCTGTTCTGGATTATGGGATTGCTCCATGAAATCTAAATCTTTAGGTGCCCTAGCATGGAAACCAAACATTGTAGTGTGTATCTTTCAGGCTTTTAAGTCCTTTACTGTATATAACTCAGAAATTGTGTAGTAGCAAATGGAGCCAATTTAGTTGATCTCTGCTTTTGTTGTCCCAGTCACAAAATCAGTAGTTACAAACATGCCAACCTGAAGAAGGCTCCTGCATTGTTAAATCTCTAATTGTGGCAAGTTTACTTAGACCAAAAAAACCCCTACACTGACTCAAAATGTATCATAAATTATATTACAAAAAATTATAAACATGATATCAGAAAATTACTAAGTAAAGCCAGAGATACTCTTCTTGCTCTGTGAAAAGCTTATTTTATAGTAACTTTTCATAAATATTTAATTAATGGATGAACAAGTTGATCCTGGTAAAACTCACACATAAAAAAAGGAGTGTACAGAAGGTGGAAGCAGGGATGTGTACTCTGAAAGGAATACAGAGGCACTGTCCAAGCATGCAAAGACATGTTTATGAAAGCCAGAGCTCACCTGGAGTTGAACCTTTCAAGTGATGTCTACAGCAATAAGAAGGGGTTCTTAGATACACAAGTAGCAAGAGGAAGAGTAGGGGAAATGTGGACCTGCTACTGAATGGGGCAGAGGCCCTGGTGACACAGAGAGTGTAGAATGCTGAAGTACTGAAAGCCATCTTCACCTCATTTTAGTCTGTACTAATATGACTGATCTTCAGAAATCCCGGAGACCATGGGGAAACATTGGAGCAAGGAAGACATACCTTTAGCGGAAGAGGATCAGATTAGGGCATACACAAGCAAATTGGACGTATGTAAGTCTATGGGCCCTGATGGGAGATATCCATGACTGCCAAGGAAGCTGGATGATGCCGTTATGAGACCACTTGATAAATTGTGGTCTCTCATGGTGACTGGGAGAAATGCCTGAAAACTGGAAGAAAGCAAATGTCACTTCTGTCTTCAGAAAAAGCAAGGAGGAGGACCAAGGGAACTACAGGCCAGTAAACCTCACCTTGATCTCTGTGAAGGTGATGAAGCAGCTAATACTTGAAACCATTTCCAGACATATAAAGGGCAAAAAGATAGTTAGCATGGATTCACCAAGGGCAAGTTGTGCTTGATCAACCTGATAACCTCTTATGGTTTGTTGAAAATTATGTCAGAGGTCTCACAATGTCCAGTAGCAAAATTTTGGAACTAGAATTATTTGAAAATGTTATGCCAAACGTGTTTTGTTTTTTTTTTTTAATTTTATCATGAGAACAGACCAATTCTTTGAAATCAAAACTTTCTGCAGGAATTCAAACACTAGAATTTCTGATCACAGTGAGAGAACACAGGAAAAAGATTTCCTTCTTACCTAGGATTAAGATATCTACGGGAGTTGCAGAAGACCAATATCTGATCCTGCTCTGCCTGCTTCAAACTAAAAAAATGTAACCATGGAAAATGCTTTCACTGTGAGGGTAGTTAGTTCAGGAAAGGGCAAAGAGTGTTTCTATCAGGTTTCTCACTTTGAACATTCTTGGTTTAATTCCAGTGCAATGCAAGACAATTTTTGATCTCTCAAAAAACCATGGGTTGGGAAATAATGTCCTATACAGCTCTGCTAACAGTATAATGTTCTGAGCGCTTGTTTGGCTTCTTTCCCATGCAAGAGAGCTCCGGCAAATGTTCTGCGATTCTCAGATTTTCCATTAGTAATAATTTACATAAGGATTGTGTATAATGTCTAAAAAGGGGTAACATAAGTACCAGCTGGATAAAAACATAGCGACTCTTTGGCTATAATGTACATTTAATAACTTAAGCCTAGGCTTGCAGAGATGTGATGTCTAACACTATTGAAAGAAAGTAGTTACAATGTATGAGCTCATGCTTTTATGACTGCAAATGCCAAGGAACATTAATAGGTAATTGAATTCTTTATGTGTCTGTTCATAATTACAGACTTTTATGATACTTGCCACCCACACCTGAGAAAAGGAAGCCTGTTAAGTCTTAGGAAACAGGCACTGATCATCAGCTTCCCTGCATACCAGACTTCTTTTACAGCCATCAAAAAATCTTCTGGCTTGGCTCTGCAAGCAGAAATTTCTCTCTCAAGTGGATTGAGGTTGTCATTAGGGTCATACATCCACAAGCTGCATCTTTGGTAGAACAGACAGTCTTGCTTTTTCTGTCACTGATGAAACCCACTCTTAGCCCAACCAGAAAAGTACCCATGTGAGATCTTTCCCAGTAACTTACAACTTGTCAAAGGACTAGTCTCAGTGGGCATGATTTATAGTTTCTGGTGTTATATATGACATACAGTAAGAAAAAATAAAATGAGGACAATTATCTAAAAGACAGTAAGTAAATTCCCTGCTTGGGCTTGTTACTTCTCTTTTTTTTTCAGGCCTGGGAGATCTTCTAGTCCTTCAGACTTAAGTGGTGTCATACAATAATACAAGTTTGCTGTAAGTCTAGCACTTGCTGCCTCTATTTAAAACAAATTTAGGTCCTAATCCAGCAGATGGGAATGCTGGTTGAGGTTCGTGGTTGAGGTTCTTCAATGGGGAGAATTTCCTTACATTTATGCCTTCGTTTAAATTGAAAAGATGTCATTTATATTTGTGGCAGCTGTGAAGTCTGTCACATGCTGTTGTATTCTGATATCTGACTTGGGAGGCCTTTGGTGTAGAGGTTTTCTGAACCAGATGAAAAGCGTGGCTCAAGAGGCGTGATCTGCATGTGTGGTATTCACTACAAAAAAAAGGTGACATTGTCTCAAGGACAGATCAAGAATCAGAGCAAATTGCATTTTCAGCAAATGAAAGAGAATTTTCAAAAACTTACTTTTCCTGTGACAAAGAGCCTACAAAGGCATGAGTTCAGCCACAGGTTGAGGGCTACGTACGCTTACTACGTTTGGTCTTTGTTAGGCCTTGTCCTACAAGTAGTTTGCCTATGTCAGCAAGGGAATAAGGGAAAGAGACTTATGGAAAAGAAAAGTAGAACAGCTTTAATGAAAATAATGACAATAAAATTAAATGTATACAAATACATACAATACCAGCCTTGAACCCAGCCCCTCTGCCATTACATCACTGTTACCACTGATGCTGCTGGGCAGGCGCTGGGGAAGTCCCAGATTGGACTCCTCAGCAGGCAGGAACTGGGTTCAAGGCTGAATTCAGGAACTGGATTCAGGCTTGAGATCGAAGGCAGAATGGACAGAGTCCTCCTTGGACCCTGGCCATTGAGGAAGAGATAATGACCTTTGTGATCCCTCGGCTTTATGCTAAATATGACATATATGAAATGGAATACCTTGCTGGTCAATTTAGGGTCACCTGTCCGTCTACCTCTCCCTGCAGGTGTGACTTCTTGCTTTATGGCACTCCAATGTGGTACACAAGATTTAGCAGTGACCTTGGTTTCCATGGGAGCAAGTATAAGCAAGAGCGTTATCACTTCCAGAAGCAAACGCTGTCTGCAAAAACATGCTGTTAACTTCAGAAGGTGCAGTTAGTTAGAAGAGACTGGACTGAAAAGTAAAATCACTGAACAGAATTAGTTATGTTCTAACTCAGACCAGGACAGGCACCTATGTAGCTGAGGCACAATTAGAGAAGACAACTGATTATATATAACAGCTGTTTCTGACTAAAAGCAGCTGTTCAGTTTTGTCCTCTTTCCCTCTCTGCTGCCTTTTGCACAATTTCATGACCTTTCCTGGGCCACCTCTGCTGCTTCTCTGATTTCTTGAGCAGGCAGTTCAATCAGTAGACTAGAAGAAATGTATTCGTCTTTTGATGAATTAGTTTCCCATCATCTAAATGAGGTGAATTGGTTGTAGAGGAAATCAAATGCCAGAGGGGGCTTAAGGAGAGGGGCAGGATGGTGTAACTGGGAGCAAAGTTCTTATGGAACTCCACAATGAGGAAGCCAGGTAAAGAGAGAAGTTATTGCAGAAGCAGAAGTGGTAGGGCTATTAAGTAACAGCTGTGAGGCAGCTTCAGAACAGAACGATATCCAGAGGGCATTAGGGATTGGACCTTGAAGATGGGACAGGCAGAGAGAAGCATGGGTGACTTCTAGAATGTTCAGGACACACTCTAGAATTCATATCTTCTATACTGTATCACTGGGAAGGTGTGTGTTGTACATACCACAAAGCAAGAAACAAATCTGTGAGGCCCAAAGATTACGTTTGCGTACTGTGAAGTATAGCACTATCTAGATTCTGGCTTATTCAATGGACTGTAGTGAAATAATTATAGTATATAAGCTAAGGACTGAAAAACAAGTCATTCACTGGTCAAGCATCTAGTTCTCATGAACAACGCGTGTATTGTTATCTCAAAGCTTTTGGGTAGAATATGATCCATGAATGCTGAAGAAAACAGAAGTTGTTGAAATTGCATCTCATTTTGTGTTTTCACTTTTTCATTGCCCATAGGGTGTGTTTCTTATTTTCTGCATGTATCAAGCATGAAACATAACGGCAGAATTTATGGCAGCTGTTTTATATACACATCAGCAGTACTCCTTTACTGGTAAAGACCAAAGGATTCACAAGACATTGATAAAAAGAAATAGTGTGAACAACTTGGTTCATCAGATTAGAGCTTTTCGTATATTTTCCTTGTTTCTTTTTCTGTATACATTCTCTTACCCTTTACTGCTGTTATTTGATTTCCATCTTCTTTCCACTCCCTTATATGGAGTGACTGAAGTCTTAGTTCACTTTTCCCATCTATGTTTTGCCTTCCTTCCTCAAAAAAAGTATTTTAATGTCTCTCGATGGCATCTTGTATTTATCTGTTACTAAGGGAATATATACAGAATGGTAAACAAGAAAAGAAAGTCATCTGTCAGTGTGCTCATGTACATGTCTACCTCTCAATGCTTTTTTCTTTCATTTCTTTCTTGCTCATTTTTCTATGGATGACAAAATATAGTACCAATAGCCAAGGCTATCCAACACTTCCCAGTATAGGGTGTGTTTTCAATTTGTTGTAACTTTGTCAAACATCAACCATTTGAGTTAAAACTTTGCTCTCTCACATCCTATCCAACACGTTTATATTTTTGTTTTTAAATGTTTATTCTTGTTTCTTTCTTGTGGAAGTGGAATGATAGAGGAGAGAAAGAAGCCGATTTATTGTTAATGGCAGATAATGAAGGTGTTTCCTAGAACATGAATTGCGGAGAATATTTTACCTTCTTTTGCCAACTCAGAGTTAAGAATTCTCGGGCTTGTATAACTGGAAATTTTGCTGACAGCTAGAGGCTCATTTTGGAGGCATTTTGTATAGAAGTTAATGGCTACATCCAGCAAACAAGCTAAGTGGACTTGCTGAGCTCATCTTGGATAGTCTTGTGGTTAGGGCCTTCAACTCTCCAAGTATAGGAGATCCTTGTCTAATATTTTGTGTTTTCATACTGAATCTCCCACACAGCTCCTGTAACCAGTAACGTAAAGAAACATTCTGTCTCATGAAGTATGTACTTAAAATATTTTGTACTGAGCAGAAGAGTTTTGACAAGAAACATTCTGTTTCTGACAGATCTCTTTCTGTGCAGAAACCTTGCGGTGAAGGAGGAACCCCTCCTTCAGGATAATTATTCCATTTCATGTGGGATAGTTGTGAGTGTAGTCTCACTCAGTATATTTAAACTAGACAATTTCTGTAATCCCTAGCAACTTTATTATGCACTAGCAGATAAGATTTGAGAAGAAAATAAACTCTTCTTTCCTGGTTTTGTAAATCTCCCCTGCAAATGTTGTTGTGTTTGGGTTTTTTTTAATAAAAACTATTTATCTAGTTCAGCCCAGCCTCACAAATGCCATCAGATGACGTAAAATTGCCTTTCTATTAAGTCACTTATTCCCTCCAAAAGTGCATCCAACTGTAAGCCTAATATTTCTAATCTGTGCAATGAATCCTTGAATTTTTGCAGAAAGTAAGTCTGAGTTTTCTCTTTTCGTGTTTTGTAAAGAATAGGTGAATTTGATTCTAACTTTGCCATATCATGAACTTCTGAAAAATTGTGTTCACAAAAACTTGTCACAGTTTGGTAGCTCAGTTTGAAATCTGTCATTACTATGTAGCTCAGCAATCATTCACTCTAGGTTCAGTACCCTGAAATTGTTACATGACTCTGAATAATGTATTGTAAACAAAATTCCAGAAAAAAAAGTCAGCTAACATTCTTTAAGCCTTACTGATTTCTCTTTTGAAAAATTTGATGTTTCTGTATCTCAGTATTCATGTATAAAATATGAACAATAACTCTTCCTTATTATTTGAAAAAAAACCAAAACTCAAGAATCTAAGAACTTTATGTGCAGCAACAGAGTAACTTCATAAATACCTAAAATAGATACATTGCTCTGGAGCGATCAAATAGAGTCTCAGTTCCAACATTTTACAATTTCCTGATGTTAGTTAAGTCAAATAACATATATTTTATTTATTTCTTCTGGATTGGCTTATCTTTCCTGTTGAGAGAATGCCTTGTGTAAGACAGATAATTCACTTAAGGTTTTGATCGACTCAGATTATTAAAAGAATTTTTTCTGTCATCAGTTTAAGTCAGGTGGCCAGCTACATCAAATAGAAACAAATTACAGACTTGTTTTATCAAGTGCCGGTACGCTTTTGAAAGTCTACTCAGCACTGTAGTTGAAGATTCTTCTCCTTCTGGCAGAAAAATGCTGCATTTTCCTTTGACTTCAATTTGCAATTCAAATCCTGTCTTCAAAACAGGATTATCAAGCATCAGGTCTATGTAGGATTCCTAAAACATCTTAATGCAAGTTGGCAGTCACTTATCACGCATTATTAAACAGTTTTCAAAAATCACAATGTTGTCACTGTAATTAGAAGCCTCTTTATATTGTACTACATAAGTGGCTTATTAATCTGAAAAGAAAGTTATTAATAGAGGGGTCTTAATTGCTCTAATTACATTAAAAGTAGTCTTGTTGTGAAGTCTGAGAATGCTCTAGTTGCTTTACAGACTTTCACATCTTTGGATGATCATTATAAAATGTCAGTGACTTTGAATTAGCTTTCAGAGATAATTATGATTTAAATTGTGAACCCCATTTTAGTTCAGTATAGGACAAGTATACCTTCTGCTTTGAAATTCTAATATAACTAAGGGTGAAATTCTACCATTGCTGTCATCATCATTTTGGTATCAGTCTGGTATAGTCTGTGTTCTAGAGACTTATCTGAGATGTTTAAAAAAAGATTCACTCACTTTCTGGCCATTATCGTGTCGTCTGTTAATCTCACTACAGTGCTACCCTTACTGGTCTCATCTCTGAACCTGACTCACGAGTCCTCACCCAGTCTGTCTCCTCTTCTCTTCTGCCTGTCTTTTCACAGAATCACAGAATCACAGAATTGTTGAGGCTGGAATAGACCTCCGAGATCATCAAGTCCAGCCTATGACCCAACACCACGACACCTAGCTAGACCATGGCACTAAGTGCCACATCCAGTCTTTCCTTAAACACCTCCAGGGATGGAGACACCACCACCTCCCTTTTCTGCAGAGCTTGTGTCCACCCATCAGTTAGATCCTGTCATTTTTGTCCCACCACTTAGCAACTGTTCCAGTAATGTCATACAGAGCTCTTATTCCTCACAAACTGTGCAACTGCATATGGGTGGGAACTCTTTCCCTCGTTAATCCTTCCTGAGGGCTCTCTTATTCCCACCAACTTGCCTCTGGTGCTAACAGTTACTAACCTCTGTTCCCCCACTTAACTGCAAACTCTTACACCACTTTAATGAGATGCATTGCCAAGTTGGTCACCTTTTCCAAATGGACCTCGCCTTCTGTCAGCTCATTTCTGAAACAGGGACCCATGTTTGTCATTAGAACCTTTTCTGTGTGCATTTGTGTGGATGGACTCTATAGGTAGGTATCTATGGATGTGGATGGAAAAGTAATAGCCAGAAAAGATCAGGCTGAAGAGATGACAAGTAAATGCCGAGAAGCAGCGTATGAAGAAGACCTTCCAGGCTTTGCAAAGATTACTGGTCCTTTTACATCCCCAAGAACAGATAAACTCAGTACGTGAAGAGTTTGCTGAACCTGTACTTGGCCACTAGCTTACACTAACATCAGCCATGGGTTGTGTAGCTCAGACAGCATCAAGAAGTAGTGGTGGCTGCTGTATGCAGATGAATACTACAGGATTGTATATACAGCTGGAGAAACAAAGGACCGTTGGAGAGACTATTCTCAACACCTACACACAAGCCACTGATGCATCAATATGATCGGATTCTGAGTATGCAGCTAAGGTTGGCCTTTTAACTGTTGCTTCTACTAACAACCCTGTATATTTTTAAGTGAACTGTGAAGGAAATGTACTATGTGAGTGGTTGTCTGGTATTAATAACAACAGCTTAATTAATAAATGCTCTAATAAATATTGGCTGTGACCTGCATTTTCTTCTTATTTGATCCTCTATCAGGGAGAAAAATGAATTTACCACATGATCGTAAAGGTCAAGTTACTGCTTGTGGCCCAAGCTCTGCAGCTGCTGGAAACTTAGAGAATGTTCAATACTATCAGATCCTTCCCATTCACTTGTAGTGTTGAGGAAGATACTCCTCGGATTCCCATGTCCTTCACCTTTGCCTCTTGAGCTCCTTATACTCTCTGTATTTGCTCCAGGTCTTCCCTGGTGCCTGTGTGGGTGAGCAATGAGAAATAATAGTCAGAGGGCATCATGATCCCCAGTAGTTTCTCCGCAATGTCCTGGATCAGGTCCACAGCTAATAGCAAACCTCCTATGACAGCAGCTTCATCCACTACATCAGGGGATCTCCAACCACTATCAGTCACTGCTTCATCTTGATGCTAATGCACATTTCAGGCTCTCAAGTCTCCCAAGTGGAGCTTTGCTGTCTCTCAGAGCACTGTAAGCTCAGAAGTGAAGGCAGAGGAAGATCGGTTTTGTTGGTGTCAGATGATGTAAGCTTCCAGTTTCCCTCACTACGTGAGTCTCCATCCACCGTAGCTTCAAGCATAGCCTCATGCCGTGCTTAGTCCCTTCAGTGTGGCTCAAGCTCCTGCCTCTGTAAGGTGTCTGGGAAGATCCAGCAGTTTCTTCTTCCTCCTACATGATGGTGTGCAGTCTGTCACCTCACCCTACAACTCCTTTACCTGACAGCCTCAACAGAGCACACCTCCCACAGATGAGGCCACCATTGACCCTATCCCAGAGACTACCTGCAGCCTGCCACCTGATCACAACATGGCCACCCACCCTTCAGACTGCCATCAGGGTTGAGGTCTTTTATGTGCCAGAGTGCTTTCTCCAGTTGATGACAGAGACTGTGTCACCCAGTACATCACCATCGTTACTGCACAGTCTCATATCACCTTGAGCAGTTTTTTTTAAGCCTTCTCTAAACAAGTGGCCCTGCTAACTACCAAACTTCATTTTCTGCAGCTAAATGAGAGTCCCCACCATCGATGAACAGCAGATTGCTCCTTAATCAGAAGGAAGCTAATGACTAAAGAGACTGGTGATTTTTAATCATGAGCTAGCCAATAAAAAAAGCCTCTCTCAGCCAGATGTTGTTACCTGTGGATGTTCCCAGCAGCTACATGAAACAGCATTCTGAAGAAAAAGAGCAAATAGAACAAATCTCAGAGCAGAACAAGTCAATAAAAGAACAAACTCCAGCTACTAGGGAGAAAAGAGCTACCAACAGGAGATGTATGTGGTGTAACAGCAGTGCTGTTACAGTACCTACTTTTACCACAGATCATTGCTCAGTAGAAATCTGTCCAATCATCATGATTGCTCAGGTATAAACTCAGGTCATAGGGTAGTGTACATCTTCTTCTATTCCCTCAGAAGAAAGGTACAGTTGTCTCTCATTATTAAGCCGGAGCTTTTCATTGCTCAATTTTAGATGTGTAGGAGTTAAATGTATGAGTCACAGGTAGTCACTCCCTTTAGAGGCTATGGAAAGAAATAAGTACTACTAGTGGGTGATTCATCTGGCTTACTTAGCAGTTTTAGGGTGATGTGATCCATCCTTTAGAGACACCAGTTTCTTTTAATCTTTGATGTTTAATTAATCACACTCTTTCTTGTCAGAACACCTCTAACTTTGGTATTTTCTGCCTTGAGACTGGAGTAGTTTAACTCATTTCCAGAATCACAGAACAGCTGAGTTTGGAAGAGTCTCAACATCTGTTAGAGCCAAGCAAAGGTGGCAGGAGGACTGTACGAATCAAAATCCTCACTGAGAATAACCATTAAATAAAGTTCTAAGAAATGTTACTTAGTTTGCTATCTCAAATATTATTAGACATAGAATCATTTTGGTTGGAAGAAACCTTTCAGACCATCAACCCAACACTGACAGGTCACCATTAAATCATACCCTTCAGCACGACATCTTACACATCTTTTAAAAGCCTCCAGGGATGGTGACTCAACCACTTCCCTGAGCAGCCTGTTCCAGTGCCTCACAATCCTTTCAGTTAAGAATTTTTTCCTAATACCCAAACTAAACCTCCCCTGGCACAACTTGAGACCATTTCCTCTTATCCTATTGCTTTTTACAACAGACCAACCTCTACCTTGCTATAACCTCCTTTCGGGCGGTTGTACAGTGTGGCAAGGTCTCCCCTGAGCCTCCTTTTCTCCAAGCTAAACATCTCCAGTTCCCTCAGCTGCTTCTCATAAGACTTGTGTTCTATACTCAAACAACTACACAACTTTCTCTTAGAGTTTTTCATCAAAAGCAAGACTCTTTGTAGAAACTCAGAAGAAAGTAACCTTGAAAGCTCCTTTGGGTTGTAGAAACCTAACCAAATAGTTCAACCAAATCACTCATAGGATCCAAGGATAACCTGGGTGCTGAGTCAGCAGTATGTTGATTTATCTAGCTGTGGCCGTAATGCAAAAGCATTTAGCGGATGAGTTTCATCTTACGTAGATGACTTTGGTTTCTTTGCCTCTTCTTCCTCCAGTCCATTCTGTTCAACTCCTTTTCCCTGCCAAATTTTAATCAATGCTTGAATCAGTTAGTGATGGCAATATTACTGTCTTTTGCCCTTTTATATTACTAAGGTGTTGAAGTTGCATTTGACTTTGACAAAGTGATGGAGTAAAAATAAGATTTAATTACTTTCATGTGAAGCAGAAAACCAAACAAATAACATTATAGGTATCAGTTAGTCCTGTATAATTAATTGGCAGTCTTCAAAGATTCTCAGCTCATCAGTCTAAGTTTGGTAAGGTAAAAACTTACGTTTTCCCTCACCCTCAGCCTCCTTCTTCCTTTGGAAAACTGCAGACTAGTTTCCAGTGAAATGCTGAACCTTTGCGCTTCCCTTTCCACATTAGTTTAAACTGATCAAGCTTGGTGTTAGCAGGAGTCTATCTGACCCTAGTTTCAGGGGTTTACCACCTCTCTTCTGCTGGTCTGATCCTGCCGTGAACTTTCCTACCTTCCTAAGCAACAGGAAACCTTGACAAGGGTAATACTCTTCCAGTTTATCTCTTTGAATTAATTCACTCTGCTGGTATTGACATCAAGGGATGGGAGTAAGCAAATGACCAGAGGGAACTGTGACACCGTTGACTTAGCTAGGCCAAAGCTGTCAAAACAGCATCCTCAGATTGTAGTTTGAGGTACATCTAAATTGCCACTGACTGCCTCAAAGCAGTTCCCTTCTTAGCTATGCCCTTGTGCACATTTCTGTGCTTGCATCAGTGTGGATGAATCACAGCAGCCTCGTTTATTATACGGCTCTGAAAACAGTTTAAATGGCACAACTCAGCAAAATGAAATGAAAGAGTGAGGCTGACAACTTCTTACAACAGTAAGAAATCCAGTTCTGGAAGTGCTATTCTCTATTCTAAAAGCGTACCAGCCATTTCAGTTGAAATTACATACAAATAAAAACTCCAAGATGTGTCTTGCGTAAAAAGCTCAATTTTCCTAAGGTTTCACTTTCTGGAAATGAACTTGTGATTGTTACAGATCACATGGAGAAAAGGGAGAGGTGTGAAGGAACCACTGATATAAGAAGTAGCAGTATGAATGGCCCGTGTTTTCCATTGCCCAAGAAGGCAATCCTAAGAGCTGTTTCTAGCTCTGAAGGAAGAGAATAACTGTATGACATCAGAGAATTTATTCCTGTCATTGAGTCATATATCTTTAATAAGTGCTGAATGAAGATGTCTTTCCCATGCCATGATTTTATTCCATGTATAAATATTTGTGTATTCAATATATAAAACCTTTCAGAATTGGACCACTGTATTTTTTATGGTTTCATTAAACCATTCCCAAAATATGTATGTGTTAAAGCAGGAATGTTTTCCAGCCACCCAAAGAATTATTCTTTGTTACATAGAGAAGACATTTTATTACTTATTTTGCTTTGCCCCAAGAGTCAAAGTTAGTTTAGCTTTTGAACAAAGTCCAAAGAAGGAAGTATAGGGCTAACTAAAGGTCACAGTTCTTCCATGTAAAAGCTCTGCTGATAAATCTTCTTGACTAAACCAGCTCAATTTTCTGACGAGTTTAGCTCACAGCTGGTATCATATTAATTTAATGAGCAGATGTGGGACTTGTTTCATTCTTTTTCCTTCTTTTGATTTAAACTAATATATCATCATTAATATTGGTGCATTAATTATGACAATGTAATATATGATCTTATAGAATCAGGAAAGCATAAAAACAGATGGCTCATAGTAGTGTATGAAATGCAGATAAAAAAAGGATGTGATTTTTGAAGGTGACAGGAATATTCCGACACCAGATACTTCTCCATCAGCATAGTGCACACTGACCTCTTTTGTCCCAGCTGACAAAATGCAACGTTTGGTGGCTGTTTATGGAAGCTGAAATGGGGAAAACGGTGTCTACTGAACTGTACAAGAACTCAGGAAAGGCCTAGAAATAGGGAACTCATTCATTAGTTTGTGAAGCCAAGGAAGGCTCTGACAACTCAGAAATGCAAGTCTTCATTTTTGCTGTGTTTTACAAGCTGCACAGCATTTAACATAGCTTGATTTGCCAGACTCCCGGCTGAGATTGCCAGGGTAGCAGGCATAAGAATCATCTTTATTTGGAAACTAGAGAACAAGCTCTCGCTGTTAAATACAGACTCCAGAAATGTAGTTAGACTTGTGTGTATTATGACCAAAACTAAAATGGCTGCTGCGGACACCTAACTGTGGGGCTTTTGTGTGTGTGTGTTTGTTCGTGTGACCTATGTACTGGGGGTGCTGTAGGCCAGCGTTTGTACAGAATCCGAAAGTATGAAATTATGGAATGGACTGTGCAATATAGATTATTCAGTGTATCAAAAGCTTTGCAGAAGTACCAGGCTAACTACGTGTGTATTGAGATTAGGAGTGCGCACACGGAGTACCTGTGTCTGGGATTTCTGTGTGGTCAACTCCATGCCTTGCAATCCTCAACAGACATACAGTAGCGCTCACTCTGCCTGGACACATTTTCAGTGCAAAAAGATTTAATATATCTGGGGAAACCCAACCATACGACAACTTTTTTCCAGCATCAAGTGAAATTGAAAAAGAGGACTGAGTTTGTGGATGGGACTCTCACAGACTCATCAGCACCATAGATGCTATATTGCAGTTGTAGAGTTGTAGAAGCAACGAGGGTATTTTGTATACAATACAGCTTGTTCATTTCTGACAGTGAAACTTTTTAGTGCACAGATGGAGAGATTTCTTAGCTGTAAACATGACTATCAAAAGTAAGATATTTTCCATGTTGCTTACAAATAGGCGCTTTCCAGAGATACTGAGCATTAAAGCGGCGTGGGGCTTAGCAACACGAAAACTTAGAGAAGGTTGCGTAAGCTGTGTTGTTGGTTGTGCTCATTCAGTAGCCAGAGCACTGAGATCAGCCGATTTGTCATGAAAAGAAGTTACCAGTCAGTTCACAGTGGTGCACGTTCCGTCCTTTCATTGTGGGATGTTTGGGTTTGTTTTTTTTTTGTTTTGTGTGTTGTTTTTTTTTTCTAAATGGCATCTGTTTTTACTTTATGAAAGCATCTGATATGTCTCATGAGAAATAATACTTTTTAAATTAGAGGAATACATGTGCTACTAATTTTTTTGGGGCGTTAATTGGACGACGAAGGGGTTGTGTTGAAGCACATCAAAAACATCGACTGTGTACAAAACAGGATGTAGAAAGTTACAGCTCTCTGCTAAAAAGGAGTTTGCTGCCACCTTATGGTTTTGTGAAGTATTTTTCTCGTAAAAGTAATGCAACACTGTTATGAATAGTTCTTAAAATTCTTTTATCTAATGTATAGATATTCCTTTGAGAGCCTAGCCTGTCACAAGTCTAAATTATTCATTTTAATTTTAATTGCATTTGAATAAAAAAACACCCTGTCATATTTTTGCCTTAACTGCTTCATTTGATGCTTTGAAAGTCACTCTTCTAAGCAGATAATAATAACCCACCCCAAATACATATTTTTAATATATATTCTATTAAAAGTAGCTTATATATATAGTCTATTATGTTATCTATTAATTATTTTGTGGAAATTCGTTTAAGATCTTAAATTACTTACAAAATCCTATTAACCATCTGGATAACAGACATTTAGCTCTCTACATGCTGTATGTACTGCTTTACGTTGGTAGGCTTGTTGGTTGATGGCTGATGGAGTTTCCTTCTGTATCTACTGAAGATATACTGGTCTTGCCTTGTACTCTGCAGGGCCATACATAGGCAATATCCTTCTCTCTGGCCAGAGGTCAAGATTGTGTAAAATTTTTTTCATCTTATGTCTTAAACCAAGACATCTTAAAAGCAAATACTTGTATTAAATAATAATGGTTTATAACTTTTAACATATAAGTAACAGGTCCAGATGAAATCATTAAGTCAGACAAGCTCAGATTTAAAATTGTGGACTTTTTAAGTACAAGGGAAGAAAAATCATCTACAAGCAGAATTTGATTTATTGTATTTCTGTAAGTGTGCTTCCCATCAAAGAAAAAAAAATCCCCCAAAATGGTATTGTTTGAGACAGCTTTAAGCAAGTGTGAATCTAAATGGCACAAATATTTTCTGATACACAGAAGTTTCTGACTTTAAAAAAGTCCTGTGTTGTTGTCTTAGGATAAATCAGAAACTTCACACATTTTTTGGAGAAGGAAGTGCCAGAATAGTAAATACACCTCTAGGTACTGCATTCATCTCCTAAGGAAAGAAATCCCGATTCAATAAATTTTCCTATTTGTTTATGCAAACTGAAACAGTTTCTGAAATATAGACGAGCCACAACCAAGAGCTTCTTGGTTGTGTCTCTCACCTGGGCTGCAAGAAAGCTGGAAAGGAGGGCAGAACTGCTTCTCCAGCGTTGCAGTTCACACTTTTGCTCTGCCTGGAAATTCCATGGAAGTTGAAACTGGAAACTTCCTGAATTTAAATATTGTTTCATTTTTAGCGAGTCAGCATTTTCCATTAGACAAATTTTCCTTGAAAAGTTCCCACTCAGATTTAGTCACAAACAGCTCAGCGATATTGTTGGGCTTTTCGACAAATCTGTAAGAAAATGAGGCAGATTGGGTTGCAAAAAGTTGAATTGCAGGTAACAGGTTTTTACTTTAATAAGTATTCACTTAAACCTTAATGCTGTACTTTCTCTGTCTTGAAGTGGCTTGGTAGAGCACATTTCAGAAACACTGTGCAGGTGACAATTTTGAGAAAAGAATTCTAAAAGGAATGTCAATAATGAAGAAAATGCAAACATCTGGTTTTCCTCTGTTACTAATTCTAGCATGTATGTGTTCCCTCTAGTGGCTGACTGTGGGTTAGGTATGACTGCTGATGGTGCTTGGGCCACTGCACACTGCAGCAGTGATTTCTTCTGACACATCTCTCGGTACCTAACACTTTAATCCCTGCGTGAGCTCCCTGCTGAAGGCACAACCCTAAGCCTCGTCACTCAGCAGGTTGTGCCTGTTGAGGACAGCGGTGTTAGGGAGCAGTGGAGGTCGCTGTCTCTGAGGCAACGCTGCCAAACTCTCACCGAGTAAGGACTGTATTAAATACACCCAGACAGGGGAAAGGATCATGGAGCTCATACTAGTTATAGAAATGTGTTCTTTTACCTGATGCTCTTCCATGACTTTACCCACTGCTCGTTTAAAGGAAGATGCAGTGGGGTGGGTGGTTTGTATGCAGCTATACTTCAGTTATATGAACTTCAGGAATTTGTTTTGTTTTGTTGTTTGTTTGGGTTTTTATCCCCAAGGAATTTAAAAGTATGTATGTCATATGATGAGTCTCTTTAATAAAACTGCAAGCCAAAATAGGACAACATGTATGTCACTGCAAAAAACTCTCTTGACTTTAAAGAAATAGTTATTGTTCCTGTTCTAGCATGACATGCAGTTATTTACCACAAAGAAAAAAGTTATTTTCGACATAATTTACCATTTGTCATTAAACATTTCCTTGTTAATACATGACCAAGGATAGAATTGCCTGAGTACAAAATGACTAATTCTTCCCTTATATCTTGGTTCCCTCTTCTCCTGGGCTTGGATAGCAGGCAATCAATGGAGGGTATGTAGCTATCTTTTTTAAGAAGTGGTACATATCGGGTATATATTAGTCAAGGAAACATGTACGGGACATCAAACTTAGAATTTCATTGCTGAAATTAAGTTTCCATCTTTGAGGGAAAAAGTGGGACAACTACTTAGCCTAAGGCAAGCATACCAGTGTAGACTGGCAGGTCCTACTGGCAATGCCTAGCTAATGTAGGCTATATTCCTGCCTCTCTTTATTCCTGAGCTAGAGAATCACTTAGGAAGTCCTGGAGGTATTCCCCCTACCCCAGCTTCCCCTCTAGCTGCCTCCCTCCCTCCTCAAGACACAACCTGTGGCAGTACCCAGCCTGCAGTATATCTGTGCTGAGTTTCTGTATTTTTACTGGTACTTTGAGAGGGACGGAGACCATCAATACTTTGGTCATCTCCTTAACTTGGTAAGTGCATTCTTTTGATTTTATTTATCTCCGTCTTCCTATTTGCTGTCATTATCATGCGTTTGATTTGGCTTTTAAAAATAAACTAATCTCTCTCTCTGTAGGTTGCTAATGAAATCGGTATCAAAAAATGTTAAATCACCTGTGTTCGTTCTCTACATTGAGGATTGTCAGTTGAGGCTGTATGTCTAGAGTTTTTTTTCTTCTTAAGAAACATGATTTTCTAGCGTAAGGACTCTTCCAGGGTGACAGAGACATGCAGTCCCACTAAGTGGTAGATAGGAAGCTCAGACACTCCATCCTACTGTAGAGATCTGTAGTAAATTTTCTTAATCCTGAGTATTTATCAACAAATATAGACCAAGAATAAAGAATTTTACTACCATCTAGTGATTTTGATTGAACTTAGATATAAACCTGTACATTCAAAAATTGCTCCTGGTATGATCAGATGACACAATGACTCAGCACCCAGCATCTGCTGGAACAACACCTACTGGGAGTTTCTAACAAGAGCTAGGTTGTTATCAGTTTATAAATTAGTCATATTGAATAAAGAGGAAGTAACTACTAAGTTGAGTAGGGAAGCATAGAAAAACTTCCTGTAACAAAATAGATAATAACTAAAATGCCAGTAATATTTCCTTTTTCCTACTTCAGCATGACTGTCAAGACGAACAAAAATTCTGGAGAAAGAGACAAGGTGGTCAGAAGCTTTAGCTGTTAGAGGGTGCTCTAGAATTAGCCTATCATAGCAGCCTTTATGTAATATTACAGGCTAGAAGGTCTGGTTCATCTCTAAGGGCTTAGGAGATTTTGCTACTGAAGCTGAATGAAGAATTGGACAACACAAAGAATGGATATATTCATTGCAAAGAATAAATTTATTATGCACTACTAACAGTGACTTACCAGTTTCTGCCGTTTGCTGTTACTACTCTTTAGCTTCCCACCAGAGCTGTTATGATATAAAGATTTGCTTTGAAAGAATGTGAAGCTAAACTATGAAAAAGGGAGATTTTTTGGAGGAGGTGAGGGTGCTACTTTCCTTTAAAGTTCCTTTAGAAGAGGTGCAAACCAAATGACACGTTGAGGCACAGCGTTTGTGTGCGTGGGTGGAAAGCAGGGTATCTAGTCAGGGAATTTCAGGTGAAGCAATAAAATGAAACCGTAGGAGTATAGAGAAGGGCAGCGTGGGTGGAAATCAGCTAAAACTGAGGGTCGATAACCCACATTTGATCAGATTCTTTTTGTGTGTCTGACTTTAAGATGGGAACGTGGCCTTCAGGACACTCTTAGCAGGGGTGGGAGGAACCCAGGTAGTTCCTGTACACTCATGGGGTACCAGCCTGCCTCCTCAGAGGCCAGTGGAAGGGCTGTGCTTTCGGCCTGACTGACAACGGTGTGAAAACTTTGTAGTGTCAATGTGTGTGTTGGTCACTTGCATTTCAATGGCAAAACTCTGAAATTGCAAGTAAACTGGTTATAGTAAAGAATTTATAAAACGAATGTGAAGCGAGAGTTGCTGATCCTTGTGGTTATGTACTCTTGGCCTCTGGATTTGGAAGTTGCTGGTAGGTGTTAGGAATGTCAAAACCTAAATGTTGATCTTTATTTATGGGAAAAGCAGGAGCACTCGAGGAGAGGATTTTCTGGAAGAGACATGTTACTTCTTACGAACATGCACTGAGAAGCTTAGAAGTTACAAAGCCAGACGTTCCGAACAGCACTGAATTCCCTGAAGATGTTGGGCTCCTGCATCTACATATCCAGAAATTTTCTTATGTGGTGACATATTTCACAGGTATATATTAGTCCTGATCTTACTACATCCGATGTTTCTAAGAAGCCCATGTACTTCAACAATATCCAGAGTTGACTGCATCTTGAATACTTTGAAGAGCATCTTAAAACTCTAAACAAAAGCCAAAAAAAATCCTGAAAATTTTGCCTGGAAAAAAATTTCTTGTGGAAAAACAGAACATGGCCAAGGCAGAACCATATGCTTAACAACTTTGAAAAAGACTGCCTCAAACTCACAAAAATAATTTGCAAGCCTCCATCAAGTGAACAGTAGTTTTTCCATTCATTTTTGTGTGTACAGTAAAAGCAACAGTAATGAAGAAATGAGATTTGATATAAAGAGTTTATTTCTTGAAAGCTCCTGAACCAGTCAGAAAAACATCTAAAACTCATATAGACAAGATATACATTTGAACATTAAATACAATAAAAGAAAAATTGGATTCAGAGCCATTTTCAGAGCAGGGAATATGTTTTGTATCCTGAGTGCTAATAATGAAATGCCACATGCTATTTTCTGAAACTAACCATCACAATGCTTGTTAAGTATGCTCAGAATTTTACTGAAAAAATTATGAAATATTATAGTCTGCAAAATGTGACACAAATTGTGTATTATTTGCTGGAACACTTAAAGTGAATAAGGTGAGAAATCATACCCGTAATTTAAGATAATGTTAAAGATATACATATATTATTTTTGTCAAGATGTGGTTGACTTTATAAGGAAATAGTCATCAGTTGTACTCTTTGCTTAGCTTTTGATATTGAGTAGTATTGTTATTCATTAGACTAAAAACATGTATTTGATTATTTATCATATGCAGTGTGTTGGACACTTGCTAAAAGGTACTATGCTATTTTTCATGGCCTCGTTAGTAGAACTGTGTTAGAAGAACAGCATTTTAGAAATACCTATTTTTTCCAGTTTTAAAGTCATATCCTGAAATTTCTCTGAGAGGCCGACAGTAGCCAAAATAGTTGCACTTTTACGTTGGTCACAGCTTAACATTTCTGTTTAATAAATGGGAAATGAGTTTTCTGTGAAAAAGAGGAAGCGACTTTGGTTTATATAGCATGACCTTGTCTAAGGGGAGACACAGTTGCTCATTTAGAACTGAAGAAGAACATGTTCTGTGTCTGAAAAGCCCATACAGAAAATACATACAGCAAATCATGTGCCCGCAGCATTACTAAAGGTAACATTTTTCAGAATATTTCTTCAGGAAATAGAAACAAGATTGAAACTGATTGAAATATATTACTTATTTTTTTAAAAAAGATCAAACCCCATAGCTTCACTGCAGCAAGCTGTGAGAACTAAAATATTATTTAACTATGTGTTTGTATTGCAGCGATGCCCAGAGATGTTCTGAACAGGTTGTGGGTCATTGTATTGGATAAACAGGAAAGGACATTTCATTGCCCTAAACTGCTTTGCATCATAGTTTAAAGGGCTAATGAAATGAGAAAACTAATATGTTAAGGGAAGGAGTAGCACTAATACCAGTGTGTTTGTCTGTTTTGTGAAGATGCTGTGAAGTTCATTATTGTGTGTAAAATTTTGCATGTAACATACTGAGTACATTGATGTTATTACACAGCTATTGCAGTGTTTCACGGGGTCAGTGCTATGACATTTAGCCGTAGGTCTGCTGTTCTTGACTGAATCACGATGCTCTTTGATGTGTGCTACTGAAAATCAGTGGGACAGCAGCATGTGCAAGTGCAGTGCTCTTTGATTATTGGTGCTGGCTGATGCCCTGGCCTGAGTCAGCTTCTCCGTGCTCCAACTGTGCATGCCTGTCCATACTGGGGAAAGGCAAAGGGAAGAGCAACAGGGAAGGGAGCTACGGCTGTTCCTGTCCTGCTGTTCGGTACATTCCACAGCTGGGTCAAGGCTGATAGCTTGGTCCTGTCCAGGCTCTGGTGCTCTCCTTGGGGCTGTGCTTTCCCAGTTGACATTTTTTGGAGGAAAGATTTCCAGCCATGTAAAACCCAATGTGTGGAAGTGAAAGAATAATTTGCTGACCTCAATCCTTCTTCTCTTGGCTTTTTGTTGTGCTTTTGATGAAAGACTGAGCAGCAAATCTGGTGTGGGATTTTGAAAGAATCTGGTGTAACTTACTGATTTCACGCTCAATTGGACTCTCGCACAGTGGCTTCCCCTCACCTCTCGATTGCAAGAAGTAGGTATAAATGGTATTGGACATAAGGTTGCATCATTGTGCTGATTTTGATCAGAAGTTTTAGAACGGCACAGATCCAGAACTTTATTTTCTAATTGGAATAGCTGGCCTGGTTGCAAGGTAGTAGGAAAGTAATTTTCTCTCTGACAGACTGTCAGAGGTTTCTCAAGCCAAGAAAAAGGAAGCTAGATGAAAGAGAGAGAAAAAAATATAAAATGACAATGTGTTCTTTAAAATCTCTGACACTGAGGAGGTAACCAGGTCCTGATTTTTCCATCCCTTCTTTGGTCAATTTATATTTAAGGCCCCCTATAAAAAAAGAAAAAAAAAAAGATTAAAAAAACCCCAAACCTGGTATTTTATTGACATTCGGATTCTGCAAATTTGATGGAAGCAAGAAGCCTGTTCATGTACCTCAGCTCTCAAAGTGTCTGTAGATCTGTATGTTATATAAAAATAGGTGTGTTAAGTGATTTATCATGGAATGCTAGGATTGCTCTCAAAGATCCAGGATGCTTTTTCTTTCCTAGTAGCAGTCACTTCCCTCATATTTTTCAAAGTACTTAGAAATTTTTTTCAATTAATAGTCATAATTCATAGAAAAAATCTTGGCTTCTCAATTCATCTGCAGACCATTATGTTTTCATGACATACCTAAGATTTAAAGTAACCATTTTATTATTTTACTCTGCTAAAAATATGTCAGTGATTATTTTGGTCCATTTATCCTTGAAAAAAAATTTCTTTAAAAATAAACCACCAAAAAAAGGAAGCATTTCTTTATATTTACTTACATTTTAAAAGAACAATAAAGGAATATTAAAAAAGAATACAATTTTAGAATATGTTTATTCATACTGCATGAGTGCTAGCACTGACATAAGTGGAGCTACTCAAGAAATAAATCTCCATTAAGCATGAACAAAGACATCAAAGTCATGGCCTGAATGTATGGAAAATATGCAGGGTCCTGTAATTGCTCAGTTTCTGGTAACGGCTCTGTGTACATGGAACAATGAGTGTTTAGTTATTTTGTCATCGTTTTTTTAGCAGCACAGGATGACAATGCTGAAATCTCCCACATCTATATTTGCACCATACTTCCTTCTTTCAAATGTCACTGTGTATTTTTAGATATAAAGAAAGGGGGATCTATATTCTTTCAACATATTGCAAAACATGTGATGTTTAAACAGGAGACCATGCACGCTTTTTAAAAATTGATCTTAAATATAGTTATGCTTCTCCACCAATTCCTTCTGTGGAAATGAGTCTTGGAGTCTAGAGCAAGGACTTGACCCCCATAAAGGGAATGTCTTTCTTGTATCCAGGGGCTTGGCTTTCTCGAAGAGAAGATGCCCCTAAATGTTCACGCCACAGCTCCAGAGGCACAGCCAGTGAGCCCTGAGGTTTTCCTGCGTGCACTTGTTTTGCGTGTATGCGCATTGTGTAGATGTCCAGTGCCAGCTTGTGATACAGACTGAGTACTTGGAACTGCATAGGCACATATAGGCAATATGTAAGTGTACATGCTTGAAATACATACACACATCTGTAAGTGTGTACCATGCACAGGATGTCTAGCTTCTTTTGCCTTTGAAAGTAGCTTTGGGTAGAAAGTGTCATGAAACCTCTTTTCCTTTTCTCTGCGCACCCTCAATTATCAGGAGCTTTCTCCTCTTGGCCTAAGAGGTAAGAAGACCTATGCATTTACCTGAAAAAAACCTACCCTCTTAGTAGATGACGTTATGACAGGCCTGGATGCTAAACAGCTAATTTAAAAATAAAATTTGCTGTAGTTTTAAGAAGCTTTTGTAATTTCATGTGTTTGAATTCCAAAATGGTATTTTTTCCTTGCTGTTGTTGTTTGGACTAGTTCAGTGTAACTTGGCCACATTTTTATCAGTATTTTTTTCCATAAGATTGTCTCTGTGGCATGCCTGAGTTACTCACTATAGTTTTGAGATCTTTGTGAGCATTTTCTCTCTAACTTCTGCTGTCCAACACAGAATGTTTTTCCGTTTGCCTTACTTATCTGAGAATATGTAAAAAAGTAAGATGCCATGTTCCTAATAAGACTAAGGCTATTGGGTGATAAGCTAATAAAAAGACGAGTTAGAAAAGTGAAAGACATAAAAAGTAGCACTAGCTAGAAGAAAAAAGTGTTTATTAAATAAAAAGCTGTTGCCCAACTTACACAATAAAATCACATCATGATAAACTATGAACATATATACAAGACAGGTTTATCTTATATGTTGTAGATTTTAATGTTACCAGTTTGCTTTGGTTTCATTTTACGCTCTGTTTTCATAAATATAGATATGAATAATTTCCTTATGCAGAGCTTTTAGCCTGGCACTTGCATGTCATTCGCCTTTCTGAGGGAATACAACTTTTGCTGTATGTTTTTATGTATTTTGTTGAATCATTCTCAAAATTCTCAAAGACTCTGTTTGGTAGATGATCCGGAGCATGTTGCATGTATCTCCTACCCAATGTGAAAATCTCTGGTGATTTTTCAATGCTGTAAAGGCTCTAACCCCAACAGAGTAACTGTTTACTGATCCAGTATTGCTCTGTTGTTAGGAACTGAGAAATCATCCATGCCAGTTTTGTTTTCTCACAACCATAGTTAGATTTCTAACTTTGGAAATGCCCCATTGTTTTGTCTAGTTTGACTGCTTGGCCTTTTTTTCCTTCTTGCCACATTATTTTTGCTGCCACTCAATATATTGATTTACAGATTTTTTTTTGTTGTTGTTGTTTTTTTCTCCTTCTTCTGAACAGTCCTACTGAAAATTAAGACAGAACTCAACTACTGACTTTTCAGAAATGACTCAGATTTCTCCCCTCTTACATGCATCTGGGGTACTGCTATGGTTTTTTCTGTCTCCTCGAGTTTCTCACCTGCCTATGACACACAGTTGGAGAGAGGCGACAAAGGTGACTTTTTGTCACTTTATCAGTGTTCTGGTTCTGGTCCATTCATTGGAAGCTATTTTTGTAACTGCAGATACCACAGTAGTGCTCCTTCATTTTTTTTTTTTCCATTTTCAACTAAATTTTAGGAAAAAAATTGAAGACAATATTCTGGTGCAAAAGTATGTAAAGAATCCCCTGATGGAGGAAAAATCCCCTTTTGGAATGGCTCAGCCAACTTAATGTCTCCTGTGACAGGTCTGAGGAAATGATCCCATGTAGGCAAAATTTCATTTTCAGAGTGTTACGTTGACAAAAAGTGAAACTAGAATGAAAGCACCGGTCTAAGACATTTGAGATATAAAGTCTCTTAGGGTAGTCTCTAGGGTAAAAAGTTGTGTATATTATTTTTTTGTGTGTGGGCACTTGGACATCATGTGAATGAGAGTGACTCAGAGCTGTCTTGAATTTCCTCAATTGAACAAAATACCATCACATTTACCAGTAATAGGTGCTAGCCCTTTTTGGTAAACTTAGCTTATTTATTGTATGTTGTGGCATGTTAGAGAGCAAGTGTTGTTTGTAGATGAATAATATTGGCTGGAGGTTTGCAGGCCCTGATAGTTGGGATAGTTGAGATTAAAAGAAAATAGTGACCGTGTTAAAACCATGATGTACAACTTCCAAAAACGACCATTTCTAATAGTGAGACATATTTGTAAAATAAAATTAAATAGTCAGGAGATTTTTTATGTTATAAAGTTTATAAACATAACTATGCCTTGATATACATTGTATTCACATATATACATATACTTTAATACATAAATATGATGTAAATATAAAAATAAAGTGAAAGTGATTTTTGATTTATCAAATAGAAGTAAACATAGAATCATAAAATGATTTGGGTTGGAAAGGATCTTAAAGGTCATCTAGTCCAATACCCCTGCAGTGAGCAGGGACATCTTTCACTAGATCAGGCTGCTTAGAGCCCTGTCCAACCTGAGCCTGGACACTTACAAGGAGGGGGCATCCACAGCTTCTTTGGGCAACCTGTTCCAGAGCCTCACCAGCCTCATAGTAAAGAACTTCTTTCTAATACCTAATCTAAACCTACCATCTTTCAGTTTGAAACTGTTACCCCTCATCCTATCACTACACTTCCTGAAAAAGCATCCTCCCCATCTTTTCTGTAGGCTCCCTGTAAGTACTGGAAGGGCCAATAAGGTCTCCCTGGAGCCTTCCCTTCTCCAGGCTGAACAGCCTCAATTCTCTCAGCCTGCCCTCCTAGGGTAGGTGCTCCAGTCCTCTGATCATCTTCATGGCCCTTATATGCACCTACTTCAGCAGATCCATGTCTTGTTTGCTCTGGGAGCCCCAGAGCTGAACACAGCTCCAGATGGGGCCTCACGAGAACAGGGTAGAGGGGGAGAATCACCTCCCTAGATGTGCTGGCCACGCTTCCCTTGTTGCAGCCCAGGATATGATTGACTTTCTGGGCTGGGAGGGCACATTTCTGGGTGATACTCAGTTTTTCATCCACCATTAGCCCCAAGTCTTTCTCTTCAGGTCTGCTACTGAGTTTATGCTAAAGCCTGCATAGGCTGCTATTGAGAAGTGTCTGGTTTCCTGTAGAAGAATTTCTACCACTGGAGCTTTTAAAAATCATATTACATGAATATCCATCAGGAATGATTTGAATACAGTTTATCACACAGCAGACGTGGAGAATGGATAAGGTGATTTCCTGATGACCCTTCAAGTTGTTATTTTCTGTGATTTTGTGTAGGAGGCTCTAATGTTATTTCCGATTTATGCTGAAGTGTTGGGAAATGGATTAGTCTGAAGAGCCTGATGACAAAAAAAAAAGACTCTGTACATGTGAGACAAAGAAAAAGTCAGATGAATGTGTAAAGAAAGCAAGATTTAAAGGCTGCTTACATGGACTTTGAACAGAGTTTCAAATGGTGAACTTTTCATGCTTCTTCCTGCTAATCTGCCATTCTATTTAGGATCTAACAGCAGAAAATCTGGCAGCAATCATGTGCATGTGCTCCTCAGTGCATGCTTGGAAAAAATTTGGCAGAGTAAACCCAATTGCTAAAGAAAGGATGTGATGCGTGTGAATTCCCTGACTTCCTGCCGTGTGCCGGGAGGGTTACTCACTCGGGTGCTCTGAGCATCCTACCAGACTCAGTTCTGATGTTTTGCTATAAGCATCACTATTCTCATACATTAACTCATGGGTCGAGTTAAAGATGATCATTGAATTGTCTTCAATATGTATGGATTCTAAAAATTCACATCAGGATGTTCTTTATTTTTTGTTTTAGTTTATTTTCCTTTCTCCAGCTTTTTTTGTGATTCAAGTGTGATGATATTCCTCAAAACTGGTGATACTCTGTCAGTGAAATGGCAATGCTGGTTTCCTTTAAGTAGTGCTTTTTGAAGCTCCCCCTTGTCTCAAATTTATTTGGGTGTCTACGCTTACCCCCAGCAGATTTCTTAAGTACAGTTTGTTATAGCAGAAGTACAATCTTTCATTCATAAGGACAAACAGGCCTATCTCTTTGCATCAATATTCACACTTTGCATAAGCCCTTTAGAAGAAGATTTCCATTTTTAATGGTTTTAATTAGCATTTATGAAAAACTGTGGTTTCACATGATAGAAAGCGACAGATTAAATTTGTTAAGTGGATAATAATAAAATGTGAGTTGATTTGTTTCAGTGGAGTTTAAAAGGCTTTTGCTCAACGGGGCCTCCATGTTAATTCATTAAGCATGCTTTAGACCTCATGGAGTTTTTTTTTTGGATTTAATTAACACAGATCAAACTCCCAGGAGATTTCATGTCCTCCACAACTGTGTGTGATAGAGACAGTAATTTAAAACCTATTTATAGGTCTCTGTGTTCATTTACTTGAAAAAGGGAGTTAAAAAACCCCTCTATGAAATCATTCTAATACAGCAGAAGCTACTGAAGTTCTTTAGAGTAGGAGCCAAATGCATTTAGAAATGATGGAAGGACAGGGACTAGGGCCAGAATTCAGAGATCTGGTTTGTTTTCCTGGCTTCAACAGTGGCATTTAGTCCCTGCTACCCAAGTCCATCGTACATTTTCTCCTCTGATGTTTTAATCCGTGATACACACGCAGACCCTTGAGTAGGGTCCCAAGATCTTGACACCTCCTCCCGCTCCCCCACCCTGGTGTTTGTCAGTGGGCTATGGGATCAAACTACCTGGTACTTTGTAGCAGGGATTCCTGGCTGAGCTGTGGCCTGGTTTTAAGGCATGGAATGAAAAGTTGTGGTGTGGTTAGGGTGACCTTCTGGGAAGTTGTGGGTTGTAGGTTTCAGCCTCAACAGACTGAGGAGGTCCCCAAAACCTTGGTTTCATAGTTCTTGGAGCACTGTAATAATTTCTTAATATAAGAAATCACTGCTAGAGCTTTCTTTACACTTCTCTCAATGTGACTACTGTCATTTTTCATAGAATTCAGTGATTTCTAAGCATGTTACATATAGATTGAAAATGCCTCACAGATCTGTTCCTTCCTATGTTTTTGGTAACGTTTTAACTGAACTGAGTTATCCAGCTTCTACATATACGATGTTTCTCAGGATGATCTGAATTAGGATCAAAGAGGGGCAAAAAAAAAAATCACTTGCCTGCAAAAAATAGTAAGTGGAGAAAGAGACAAGTAATCATTGAGGAATACAATGGCAAAGAATGTGCTAAGTACTCCAGAACAAGATTCTGTAAATCTGAGAACTGCAGAAGGAGATCTGAAAGAGATGTGCAGTGTCCTTTTGTTCTGTGCCTGAAATTCTCCTTTTATCACACATACCATCAGGCTTCTACACTGAATAAAACAGGGTCTTGAAGTAAAAAATAACAGCATATGATCTTGCAATTAAATAATACACAAGGGGTAAAAGAACAGCAATTGCATACTCTAAATGGCATACACCATTGAAGCTGTTCTTCCAAGCCAGGGACCAGACTGAATCTTAGTGGAAACAGGTTGGAACAGAAAGAAACTCTGCTGTACTCAGGAAATGCCACAATATCATACTTTAAAGTCCTTTAAAGAGATAGGATTTGCGTTGGGCTTCAGACACCTGTGAGCCAGCTGTCTAAAATCCCTTAAACTCAATGGAGGTCTGGTCAATACAGTCAGAGCTGCCTGGACAGGGACTCAACTGACCAGCTGCTTCAAGGTGAACTGAATTGTTCTTTGATTGCTGCCTTGATATCCACTGACTATAATGGAAGTTGAGATACCTAACACAGTAAGGATTTGTACATACAGGTGCCCAAACTGACTTCTCTTAATGTTGAGCTGAGCCTCAGCCTTAGAGAATCCCCTTGACATAAGTGGCTTTTGAACAGTCACTACCTGAAGTTCTTCTGTAGCACTGCATTTTAATCTAGATGGTCTTTTGTAAAAGTTGATGAACGCTATTTTTTTGTTTTTTTTTTGTTTTAGTTTTTGATTGTAATACTGGCTACATTATGCTCTTCAAAGCTCAGCAGAGATTTTCTGTTAGTGAGTAGAATTCTGTGTGTGCTAAAAGGCTTAATGATGAGTATTTTACTATTCCGCTCTCCCACTAATTCTCCAAGAGCTGCTGATATTATGTGGTGGTAATCGGGCAAATCTGTATTTTGGGGCTGAGACATGGGATTGCTGTCATTCTGTCTTCCTATTCTTTAATAGGAATATCTGGAGCTCTGTCTCCTTTGTTGGTTTTGTCAACAACAAATAGAAAATACGTGGGCTTGTGTTGAAGGGCCACTGCTCAGATAAAATGTCAGCACCATCCTTCCAAAGTTTGATTTTATACATCTCTCAAGTTAATGTTATTATTCTATTCTATTGCACTTTGCAAATTTTAGCAGTATTCCTGTGCGATTTTTTAGTGTTGCATACCTTAAATATGCAGTTATGATCCTATAGGATCATAAGGATTTTCTCTGCGCAGTGCTTTGCATTTCAAAAAAGCATTCATTTTGTCTTTGAGGACAACTTTTAGGAACTCCTAGAGGATTACTGGAAATTCCTTTACACTACTATTCTTGAAAATATTTTAAACTCCATCAAAAAAATAAAATTAAAAAAAAGTGTAAAATGAACATCCTTTAAAGGTGCACTCCTAGACTGTAATGATTTAATACACAGTCTGAGGGCTGTCTGAGGCCTAGCTGAACATCCAAATGATTTAGTAGGTTTTATGTGAGAAAAGAGGATTATATTCAGAAGGAAACTCCTAACAATGTAACAAACAGAGCTGTTAAAATGAAACTTTTAAGGGAAATTTATTTTTTTTTAAAGCTAAACCAATTAAAATTTATATTTTATCCTGAAATTAAAATCAGAATGCTTCAACTTCATCAACACTTAAATACATACTTAAGAGAGTGCAAGTAACACAATAACTATCAATTTTATTCTGGACAACTGCTAAAGAGTCTTCTTGAATATGGACTTATTATTTCTGTGATAGGAACACAGTCTGTTCTGGAAGTATTACATTTGACAGGAGAAGGAGTGTTGGTTCAGACCATCTATCAGGTTGTGCTAATGACAGTTTTTTCTGAACACTTTATGAAAATCCTAAGCACAGCATGATTTTTGATTTTTATCTTTCAAGAATGTAAGAGTTATAAAAACTAAAAAGATATGATAAAACTGTGGAGTTCACAGGGAAAATAACTGGACTCTGTATTATAATACATTTTAATGCACCATAATATCATGAAATTATACTGGATATATACCACAACACACCACAGAAGCAGTAAAAATTCTACAAACTAGTGTTGTGTTGTTATAAGGCTCTATTATAACATACAATTTGTGAGTATATTTGGGAATTTTCAAAAACACCTTCTATGTGAGTGTTTATACAGAACAAAACATGACTTTTTATTACAAAAAAAAGGCATGTAACAAAATATTTACCATCTTTGCATTTTCATGTGAATATTTTTATCTCATTTGTTCATGCTGTTTAAAAATGGGAAATTAACAATCACTAAGGGTGAAGGATATTTCCTACTGCCTCTATAAAAGAAAAAAAATTCTTCTGGTTCAGCAAATTCCAAGCAAAGACCATGTGCCCTTATTTCCTGAGGTCTGGATCCAATAAAACATCCTATGAATCTTCTACGAGAAAGGTTTAGTACATCCTAAACTTGTATGCAACTAGATGTCACATATTCATGCAAAACAGTACTCATGGTGGTGGTTCCTCATACAGGATCCTGGAGCTATATATGTCTGTCAAACTGTGCATAACTTCAGACTCATTACAGTGTTAATTTGGCCTGTGCATGGTGTTCTGAGTTATGGTAATTTGGCTGTTCTTTTTGAGAGCACAACTTAACTTAGTGTTTTCTTCATTTCTAATTTGTCACTTCTGAGCAGTGAAGTGGTGAGCTGGTAGAGGTTCTTGGAAGTAATGTATCCCATTTTTCCAAATGTCTCATATTTTTGTAGAGGCACAGACGCAGCAGGCAACACTAACCTTTTCCAGGAGAGAAGACTGTATAGTGTTTCCAGTCCTTTTTTGGCTTAGTGGATCTACTACTTAGCAAACCTTATATATCATGGCATGAGTCCTTCCTTTTGAGGCTACTTGAGAAGCCTCTGCAATTTCCAAAAACACTAGAAAGTGGAGGAGCAGAGCAGCTACTTAGGGAGAAGCTTTTGCAAAGTGGGACTGAAAGTCATCCCGTCTAATTTTCATCAAAGAAATGTAAACTGTTCAGTCTAAACTTGTTGTCTAGACTTCCTCTAGAGAGAGAGCGAGAAGGGAAGAGGTAGAAAAACTTCTCCCGAGGTGAGTAATTTTATCCTCTGAAGTTTTAAAATAGAGATGAAATGAATCATTTCTATGTCTCCATTAAGGAGCCTAGATGGCGAGCTTAGACCACACATGAACTTTCAGCAAGATGAATATAGTCTGGAAAAAGATGCGAAGGATGAATAAGGCAGAGTTCAAGTCTGTAGAAGAGGATAACGAGTGGGCTTATGTAGCCAATGAACTTTCCCTGCTTTATGGCATCAGGACACTTGAGGCACAGAGAGAGCAGGTTTTTTAATAGGGACAGGGCAAAGCAGAGAAATTGGAACAGGGAGGAGAAAAAAATACATATGAGTGGAGCATATGACAAAAAGAAAAGCTGAGGTTTTTACCTTGTCCACCAGATGAACTCTATGGGATATCAAAGGGGAGTTCCAGTCCAGAGGAACCTCAGAGGACCTTATGCAGTCTGCAGACAGGAAAGAGTAGAAGAAAATAGATGATCTGATATATTTGGCAATATTTCCCCTGCTTGAAGTCTGCAGAAGGGGAACCCCCAGAGAGCGTTGATCAACCCACCATGTGAACTTCAGGGAGGAAATGTTCTTCTTTTACGTTGTCAAACATCCTGTGTGAGCAAGTTACATTTTGAGCACTCAACACTATTTCTGCCATGAAAACGTCAGAGAAATTTTGCACTATATCAATTCAGATACTCTTTCCTGGTTTTGGAGAAAATCCAACCAATCACAGACCTCCTTAGCTCTCAGTTGTGGAGGTATTGTGCTGCTTTTGCAAATTTTAGGGTACAGAGAAGGTAAAAGTAAACCTCTGCCCATTGTTCAGGGAAACCTTACCTCTATGATAACTTACCTCACACTGTGACGGTTTGTTAGTCATTATAAGATGCAATGAGCATGCAGAATGTGTGAAAAACCTTGGTTCCTAGAAGCTGATATCCTCTCACAGACTCCCACAGAGTTAGCACGGTTGAGTATTATCTCTGCTTTGCAGACGGTGATGCTCAGATGAGCAACTCTTCAGGAACTTGAAGGTGGCACAGGAAGCCAGCAAATAAAACCGTGCTGTAACCCTTGTGATTTTTGGTTTAATGCCTTACCCACTTATTGCAATTTGTGTGGTTTAATTTGCTTAGGCCTAAGTGAAGAAGTACCAAACTAGTTGTACTTCACATAGACCTTTCACACGGTGCTGCCTCCAGCTAGTTGTACGTAGAAAAGGGTACGCACTACTCCAGTTGGCTGAGTTAAAAAAAAGATGAAACAAAAAGAACCAAGGATCTCATCTGGCCTATGTTTAGCCAGGATGGCTACTTATTTTTAATGTATTTGTGATATTGATGTTCTCGTGTTTGATTTCTCTGCCAAAGAGGTCCCCAACACACCGAAAAAATCCCATCCCCCAAGCCTCAGCTCTGCCTGGCCCACATGCAACCCAGCGGCCAAGTGACAAGGCTTATATAGGTGGGAAGGTGTGGAAAAGTTTTAAGACTGTGAAAATTCAGGCTGATTCATGAGGGTTTAGTAACAAACCCTGGGCACAAGCTGCTGCAAATCACAGCAATTGAAAACTTCTCAAGGGCTAGATGGTCAGCTCCTGCTGTTGCACAAGGGGACCAGAAAGCTGCTGTAATGGAGTCGATAGAGATTTTTCCCTGGTGGGAAAGAATCCTTTGATTGCTTACAGGTTAATGAAGAGAAAGTAAACAACAAAAAGTTTTGAAAATATTTTACTTTATTCTCTTTGATTCCACTTTTGACTGCTCACTTTTTGGTTCCCTGAACCCTCCAATGTTATTTCACCATTTTTTTGAACAGCACTGAAAATTATTTTGAGAAGAACAAGATGAAAATTAGACACTTAATTGTCTTTCAAAAACAAACCCTGCACAAGCCCTCCAAAAGTCCTGTCATAAATAAAGCAGAAAACACCTTTCGGTAACCTTGTCAACTAGCTCACTTTTAAGATTGCTGATTTTCCACTGTAAAATTTTTTAGAGCCTTTGCACAAAAGCAAAAAACAAACAAACAAAAAACAATAAAACCTATTTTTGGTAGCAAATAGCAACTCACTTGAGTTCTGAAAACTGAAATACATAAGTATCTGTATCAAATGCCTGGCAAGAGGGGCTCCTGGCTTTATTTCACCATTTCTTGCATCAACTCTTTGTTAGTATTGGCAGAATTATGCCCTTTATTGTCACAGCATGTTCTGGTGGCTCTGCTGACGTGCTGTGAAACCACTGGAGGTTGTGGACCCTCAGTCAGTGATTGCCATTGTTCCAGCGATGTGTGTGAGCTGCAGAATAAAAGGTCACTCAGAGTACTTGCTTTGTTTTTTTTTTCCTCTCTGAGAGAGGAACTGCTCATCCACACAGCACTAACATTTTCCCTGATGCCCTGAGAATCAGAAACATGCTGCTAGAGTGTTTCCAATTGGAGACCCACTGGCACCTCTTAGAAATCCTTAGTGCATCCCTGAACTGAAGTGGCAGCCAGCCCTCCACTGCACAGCTCTGCTTAGAGCTGAGTGAGTGCGAAACCCGAAAGCTTCCCAGAGCTTGCTGCGTTTTCAGAAAAGCCAAAGTAATTGCAAGAGTAGTTCTATCCTTAGCATACCTGCTTTAAGAATCTAATAGGACGGCATTTTTTCCAGCCTCCTATGCTTTGTTGCAGGGGCCATTCTGGGGAAGTGGGAAAGGCCTAAAATGATATTTACAGTCATTCCAGATTTTACTCTCATCTTACTTTAAAGATCCATTGAAGCTCAAATTAAGCAAGACTCCTGCTGTTAGCTTAGTCAGCTGTGAATGGGTGCGTGGAACTGTTACATGTCCTCTGGAAGTAATGGAGTAATAGGAGAAAAACCTGCTAAAGCTTCCCTTTTGATATAGATGGATTTTTACTGCAAGGATTTTTATTTGTTTTAAGGCTTTGATTGCATAAATATACTGCTTTATATATTTATGCAATCAAAGCCTTAAAACAAATCATTCTTATTTGCTTCCTAAATTGGGAATCTGCTAGGTCTTAAGCAGAGAATTAAATTACTGTGTTCTTCCTGAGGATCTGTGTCTTGCTAATCTTCCAGATAAAATGAGCTCTGGAGTGAAAATCATTAGTCATGATATCTTAATAACACGTGCTTCAAAAGAAGTATATACCCTTTCGGAGAACTAAGATGCCACCAGTGAAAGCGGAACTTAATGTGACATACTGGGGACATCTAGTGGAGAAAAAGTAAAATACTAAATACACAAGAAGAAGGTTACCGACTCTTGCAGTAAAATCAAAATCAGGACTCGTGCTGCTGGACAAAGGTGCACTCTATTTAAACCCTAAATTAAATGTCTCTGGACAAAATAAAACTGTTTTCTATTTCTAGAAGAGCTAACTATGCCTTTGTAGTTGCCTTGAAATAATAGGTTTTATTTAATTTTGGATGTGGAGGTTTTGTGTTGTCTTTTTTTTTTTCTCTAGTTTTAATTATTTGGCAAGTAAAATGTTTACTGAAACATTTACTGAAATGTTATTTCAGATTCCTCGCCTGCAGAAAACCCAAAGATAATACTTACCAAATAATGCTTGCCAACTATTTTATTAAATCTGAGATGTTTGGATGGAGAATGTTAAAACTGGTATAATCCTTTCTTGTCAGAATTAAAGCTGTCAATGAAGTTCTTTTGTATCACTGATATTACCAGCGTTGTTACATTTAATCTTTGACATTTTATATATGACCTTACATCTCAGCATGATTTTGGAGCTGTATTGTCATACAGGGAGCAAAATGCTTACTTTGACTACACTCACCTCAGACTCAGAATCCTGACTCCTTGTCAGGAATAATTTCCAGGAAACGTCTCATTGACTTGCATGGGCTTCAATGAGACTGGTACACCTTGAGATCAGTCAGCTGAAGGAGATTTTAGAAACTACTTGGAAGTAGTATCAAAACAATTACTGACCTGCTGTTACGATTACAGATGGGCCAAATGATGTTTAATACCCACAGTAACCATCTTCCCATCTATCTCGCTTCACTTACATATGTGATTCACTTACAAACAAACCCACACAGGTACGTACACACAGACGTATAATATGCCAAACCACTGCTTATGGGAGCAGCCTGAAACTGATTTCAGGAGCCAAAGCCAAAGAGAACCACCTAATCCCAAGAAAAGCTTGGAAGGGTGGGTGTTACAGGATAATCGTAGAATCACAGGATGGTTTGAGTTGGAAGGGACCATTAAAGATCATCAAGTTCCAACTCCCTTGCTGTGGGCATGGATATAATGCCAGAGTGTAGCTAAATGAAGCTATGCCAAGGCCCCATAGAGAAGCAGGACATCATCACTACGTGTTGATTTACATATTTGTTGGTGTAAGACAGTTTCATTTTGGGGCCAACGGCAGCAGCAGTTTCAGACAAGGTTATTGAGTAGTGCTTCTCTAAAGAAGCAGAGAAGTGTAGCTTTTGTAGCACCCACCTTAAGGAAGAAATGGGTTACTTCAGATCTGAAACTTGAGAGAACCAGGAAACAGCAGTTTCTCAGAGATGTTATTCAAGCTATTCTACTCAGTCTATACTATATTATTCTCAGTGCATCAAGAGATCTTTGGATAAAGGAAATGGTGCCACAGCTTTTTATTTTAGTGTAGAGGTTTTGAGGTAGTTCTTCAAAATAGCAAAATCTACAATTACTGTTAAAAGGGAAAAAGTCAAATAAATGTACATCAGCCCTGAGCCTTACCCATTGGGAGCTATTGTAAAAAGTAGTAAATCAGGAAGGCGGGTAGGTTGAAGAAGAGTTATCTCTAAGCAGGGGTAAAATATGCTGCCTTAATTCCCTAGAACAGTGGCCTTCCTCTCTCCAAATAAATGCTGTGATAAACCTCTGTCCCAAAAAAATGGCTTACACTAGCTAGGTTCTCACCAGTCCTGACTACTGTTTTCCAGAGACTTGTGAGAAAAATGTGTGATCAGGCACTGTGACTATGGAGTTCTACTTGATATCAACAAACAAAGAGACTCAATGTTATGATTAAATTTTTCAGGTATTGGAACCTATGTGACTGTGATAAACTCTTACTTTATCCGCTGTTTGTTTACAAGAATTGTCCTTGGAAATCCTCCCTTCTGCATTTTGTAAGGACTGGGGAGATGGTAAAAGCCTCTTTGGAGGAAGAATCCGTAGTAAAAGTCTGACCGTTATTTAAGTAAAATTTTGAGCTTGAGAGAAATGTAAGATTTGCCAAGATTATGCAGCATATAGCTAAACCACGCAGTATTGAAGTCCAACTCGTGCTCCAGGGAGAACCAGTCTATTAGTGTCTCTAAGTCCTAAATAAGACAGACTACATTTTTTGTGTGTTTTTTTCAGATATTTTGCACGAAGACAATTCACATTATAATTCTGATGAAACTACTATTGAACAGCGAATAGTTTGGACCTTACAGTGTCTGCACAGTGAATTAGGGGAAAAAAAAAAGAGCCTCTGTTAGACCAAATGTCACTGGAGATTCTTTCCCTGCTGTAAGCAGAGTCCCTCTTGGATCAGTTGACCTCTTTTATATAGGAAGAGTCTGTCTTTCCATTAAATCAAAGGGAACAGAAATCAGTCCTGTAAGCAGGTGGTTGTCTCTGGGTGATGACCAAGGTCAGACTTTCTAAGTCTTATGTGAGTTACTGGGGAAACTGCCCATGAAATTGGAGACATTGTGAAAACAGAGGCTAAACAAGCTGTTCAGCCTATAGCACTCCCCTACCAGTGTTACTGGGACTCAACACTAATGAGTTTTCATGAAAACAGAAAGGCTTAAATTCTCGTTTTAGGACTCATGAGATTTCAGACAAGCTGCACAGGGCGTTCTTCCTTATGGAAGAATGTTATTTAAGTGCTATTGACTCAGTTTCAGCATCTGGTGAAACAACTCATTTTGGAGACTAAAGGTATTTGCCCAATGATATATTAATAGTATCTTATTTCTATTTCACCAAAAGAAAAATATGCTTCTTGGGGTAAGAGTGGGTTGGATCACCTTCAAGATAAGATGCTGATTGAAAAAAAACTGAAAAATATGAAATGGGATTATTAGGACAGGTTTGTCAAAGTGACACATAGTAACATAAAGACACATGTAGCATAGGCAGGACCTACTGAGGGTTGGTGCAGACCCAAGTGCGTATCTGGTCCCTTTTAAAACATTGGACTTCTTTGGGACATCTCTTTACTCTGGTCAAATTTGGTTGGCTTAAGTAATAAAAAAGTCAACTTTTTCTGAATTCATTAATGTGAAAAGTCTTTGCAGGGCATTTAAAGTAGAACAGAGTAATAATCCAGCTCTGGGAAGTACAGATTTTGACTAAACTTTGAGAAAACTCTCAGTCGCAGATTTGTCAAAGTACTGCTAGGGCAGGAAATAACCAATTCTGTACTTGGAAAACTAACTAAAGCTTGATTGCCAAGAAAGATACTTATAACTTTTGAAAAAGAAGGCCCTGAAATTTTTGGTTCTTTAAAAGATGAGAAGCCTGACAATATTTTTGTCTAGGCACTAATGTTTTGCTCTCTGTTCTGTCTAAAACACCCACTTCTAGTATTTTAGCTGCTTAATTTGAAAAAGCTGGCTGTTGTTACTGCAAATAGCTTCATGTTTCCCATGTCATAAAGTGGTTTTGGAGGTACTGAAAGGTTTATGGAAGAATAAATGAAGCGGCAGTCTAGTGAAATGTTGATATAATTAGTACAGGAATAATTAGTACAGAACAGTACTGGAAAAATGGACCAGGTAGTGTTTTGGGGATTTTTCATGCCTGTCATTCTGTTTGTCAAACCTGCTCCTAAACCCCCCACCGTGATGTTTTTTAAGTAGTCTATTCAAATACTTAACTATCTTCCTCCTTAAAAGGTTTTTATTGATTGGTAACACATCTTAATCCTTTCAGTTGTCATCAAATTTGCAGGGGACATAAAGAACAGTGGGTATTGAAAGAATATTCTTGTTTCCTCTAAATGTAGTTTGTTTGTTGTGGGTTTTTTTGTTTGCTTTTTTTGGTTGTTTGGGTTTTTTGATTGATGCAGAACATTTCTTTTAACATACCTTACAGGTCATATTTTCTAAATCTCTTACGTTACTATCTGTTGAGCTGTCTCCCTAAAGAGAAGTAATCTCTTTATTACATTGCAGTGCCCAAAAGTGAACACTGCACTCTAGGTGATATCTCTCCTATGCTGAAAAACTCTTATGTCCTGTCAATGATGCTCCTCAAAATGCATCCTGGAATGTCATTTTACAATAGTATCACATCCCTGATTTAAATTAAATGACTGCTTCACTGAAACCTTTTTTTTTTTTTCAGTATTGCTGACTAGTCAGCTGTTCCCCTGTAATATTTCTGTATTTGAATACTCTTTACCAAGCACTTTACTTAGTCCTTATTGAGTTTAGTCATGTTGATCTGAAGGCATGCCTTTCATAGTATAGAATCATAAAATTGTTTAGTTTGGAAAAGACCTTTAAGATCATTAAGTCCAACCATTAACCCTGGATTACTGAGGTAACATAGCACTGTTCATTTATTAACATTACTTGAAATTTAGATCCTATTCTGCTGAGAATTTGTATCCTGTTCCAGTTTGAACCTCTCTGCAAATGTAACAAATATGCTTTTCTAGTGAGTCATCCAAGGCATTCAGGTATGTACTGAATGCAGCCTACAATAGATGTCTGCAGCCTGTCGCTTGATATCTTCTGTCAAGCAGATAATTTTTGATAACTACTATGTGAGTGTTTGGGGTTTTTTCCTGGGGAGTTACACACCTGTTTCATGATGTTTATCTATATGTACTCTGCATTTGTGTATTTTGCTAGCAAGAATGATACTTAAAACAGTATCAGTAGCCTTACTAAATGCAGCATATTTCAAATACCTGATCAGATCTCACCCTTTGTGAGTGCTAAAGCAAAGACGATACGACCTTTTCAGCCTTTACTATCTGTTTTTCTCTTTCCTTCCTTGTAAAGCAATAGGCATCTTTTCCTTGCCGTCTTCCCATTTCTAAAATATTTTTCTTCTTGCATTTTACGTTTCTTGTTAGATGAAACTCATATTCACTTTGATCTATGCTGCATCTCATTCCTTTATAGTCTCTTTTACATCTATACCTGTAGGTCCTTGTTCCTGCTTTTATATTTATATTTATATTTTTCTGCTTTCCTTTTTCTTTTCCTAGCCCTGAAAGAGCTTTTGATGGAGCCATATTGGTGTCTTACTATGCTCCATATGTTTCCTTTGCATCATGACAGTTTGCCATTGTATCTTTAATATAGTCCCTTTCAGTAACTGCGAATTCTCTTGCAGTCTTTTTTTCCTTAGAATATCTTCCCATGAGACCCTACCTTCCAGTTCCCTCAGTTTGATGAAGTCTGCTTTTTTGAACTCCATTGTCCTTATTCTGCTGCTCTCATTCCTCCCTTTCTTTAGATTTGTGAACTCTATAGTTTTGTAATCACTTTAGCCGAAATTACCTTCTACCTCCAGCTTCTCAACCAGATCCTCCCTATTAGTCAGAATCTGTTCTAAAACAGCTGCAAGCTTCTCTGTACCTTCTTCCATCTTCCTAAAAGAAAGTTGTCCTCAACGTGTCCTGAAAGCCTACTGGGCTTTCTTCATCCTGACATTATTTTCCAGCACATCTCTGTGTATAATTCAAGTCTCCCATTACCACGGGTAAAGGGATACCTTTTGGATGCTTTTATTAGTTGCAAAAAAACCCCCAAACAAACCAACCAAACAAAAAAACGTACACCCACCTAAAAAAGCACCAAAATCTACTCTTCTATGTGCTTCTGATGAGTTTCTTTCTAGCATTATTTTGACATCTATTATGACATTGCCTTTATTTTTTAACTTTTTACCTTTTTCTTGAGATACTCAATGTGCCTCTCACCTCTTCTGGCAGTTGAGCAAGTATCTACGTTTTTGATGTATAGTGTGGCATCTACTTCTTTTTCCCCAGAGCCTATCTTTCATAAACAAAGTCTATTCCTTTATCCCAGCGGTTAGAGGAAATCACATGGAAACGTGACCATTACGCAGCAGTTGCAGACGGCTGCTTAGTCCAACAGGGACTGTTTCTGTCACACATTTAATAGCTACCTTAGGTCTAGAAAATCAGAAGACTTTGGAAGCTGCCTCAATTTTATCATGCCCTTACTTGTGATTTTTCATCGAAACAAAAAGTTTTAACTAGTCTGTGGCTTAGTAAAGTTGGAAAATGAGTTTATTGAGTAAAATATCCTTAATGATTTACACCATACACAATCACCGTGAGAATTCCTGCCTTAAATCTAGAGCTAACTGATATTACCTAGCCAGAAGACCATGTAATAAACAAATTGTAATATAAACACCAGATCTTATGGAAGCGAGACAGGGTAATTTTCCAACAGAGCAAGGTGGTTTTGTGGGTTTTTTGTTGTTGTTGTTTGTGTTTTTTTTTCTCTTTCAAAATACCAGCCTATTCCTTCTGCAGTGGGCTGTCTTTAGCTATGAGTAAATTTATTTGAAAAGCTACAGCAATCTTCACAAAATTGATGCACCTCTCTAACTTAGTAGTGGTTATTTGGATTATTTGAGCTATGAACAAACCACACCCATCCCCTGACATCACCCTTCCCAGAGAGTTTGTTTATGTTTTCTTGGCGGAAAATACAGCCTCTCCCTGTCTGGTAAATAGTTTTAATCCAAGCAGTAAGTTTTGCCAGCTACAGGGCTCCCCTGGGATTTCCATCAGAACATTTATCATTGTCCTAGAAGTTGTTCCTGGTGTCTTTGATTCACCCGTGCTGAAAAACCACATAATCACTGTATGGCTGACCTTGAAGGGCCTCTGGGGATCACTGAGCCCACCTTCCCTGCTCAGAACGGGGTCAACTACAGCACATTGCCCGTGGCCATGTCCAGTTGGCTTTTGAATAACTCCAAAGATGGTGACTCCACAGCCTCCTCAAGCAACCTGTTCCAGTGTTTGAACAGTAATTTTTTTTCTTATGTTTAATTGGAATTTCCTGTCTTTCAGTTTGTGCCCGCTATCTCTTGGGCGTATCCCTGGGCACCACTGAGAAGAATCTGGCTCTATTTTCTTTACTCCTTGCCATCAGGAATTTAGTCTTCTCCAGACTGACCTGTCCCAGTCATCTCAGCCTCTTCACATAACTCATGCTCCAATCTCTTCATCATCTTCATCGTCTTCTGCTGTACTCACTCCAGTATGCCTGTGACTCTCTTGCACTGAGGAGCCCAGGACTGGATACAGCACTCCAGCTGTGGCCTTCCCAGTGCTGAGACGATCATACTCTTGACTTGCAGGCAATGTGAAGCTGCTCCTGGTGCAGCCCAGGAGAGACTGTTAACCTTCCTTACTGTAAGGGCTCGTTGTCTACTGGGACTCTCAGGGCCTTCTCTACAAAGCTCTTTTCCTGCCAACCGTTCCACAGCCTGTACTAGTGGATGCAGTTTTTCTCCCCAGGGCTAGTTACCTTTACTTGAACTTCTTGAGATTCTTGTCAGCCCATTTCTTCAAATTGCTGTGGTCGCTCTGAAAGCACAATGATCGGGTGTATCAAACCACTTCTCTCTGTTCTGTATCTTCTTCAGTTTTGCTAGGGGTGCAGCTTGTACCATCGTCTAGGCCATTAATGAAAGTGTTAAAATATATTTGGCCCAGTATTAACCCCTTGGGAACACTGCTAATGACTTGCCCCCAGCAGGACTTTGTGCCACTTTGAGTCCAGCATTTCTGACAGTTTTTAGTCCACCTCACTGTGCACTTGTCTAGTCTGAGCTTCATCCTTTTGTCTATGAGTAAGCTAATTTAAGACAATTTTCAAAGCTTTACTGAAGTTAATATAGACATCCACTCTTCCCCTCTTGTTCACCAAGGTGGTCCTATGACTGTAGAAGGCTGCCAGGTTGGTCAGACATGATTTTCTCTGTAAATCCATGACGACTGCTCCCAGTCACCTTCCTGTGCTTAACTTCATTGTAATGGCTTTCAGAAGGATTTGCTCCACCAGGTTCACAGGGTTTGAGGTGAGGCTGACTTGTTTGGGTTTCCCTGGATCCTCTTTCTCATCCTTTTTGAAGGTAGTAGTGACATTTGCTTTTTTTCCCAGGGAGGTAATTGAGAATGGTCTATGCTATTAAGTCATGTGCACTTATTTATGTCCATTTTTAAAAATGTTTCCTTATATAATCCTTCTTCAAAAAGGGTAAGTCTTGTTGCTCCAGAAAAATGCCATAATGACTTGCCAGAGTGTAATGGGGTGACCAGTCTAATGGTATACAGCCCATTTTCAGCTGGAGCTGTATTCACAAAATAGGCTTATTTTTTGGGCTAGATTTCACTTCAGTGTAGGCTGTATTATTTATTTCTGTCTTAAATTTCAAAATCAAACAGAAATACCTCACTATAAAATCCAGTCCAATGATCTTTCTTTTTCTTATGAAAAGCACAAAACCAGTCAAAGTCAACTGCATAAATTATATCCTCTAACAAAGCTTCATTCATATAAAGATAGGAGGAGTCATATTATAATAAGAAATTGTGTCCTGAGGAATATGGTAGAACGTTAACTTCATTCTGAACAGGACTGAATAAACCCTTGTTCTTTGTGTAGAAATACAAAACGAGAGATATTAACAAGAAAGTACTCGATGACCATTCACTGATCCATACACATAAACAGAATATTTTAAAATAAGGAGGGAGGTTGTGAGTGTAATTCTCTCTACTTATTTGGAATACTGAAAAATATAATTGGTATTTACATGTCTGTTCCTCTTGGAATGAAAGGTAAAAAGTCTTTCTATAAATTCCAGATCATTTGGATTTGAAAAATTTACCTCAAAAAGAATGCAAGAGTTGACCGACAATTTTATGGTTTTTTTTACTGTACCCTTTCAAGAAACCCTTTTACAGCCAAAGAAATCAGAATGAAATTTCTAAAAGGATCTTCTATATCAGAACATCATATTCTAGATCCAGCAATTTTTTTGCTTTGTAGAATATACAGATGGTTAACTGGCTGTGAAACTGGCTGTGGCTTCATTTTCTCCAGATAACAGAGTGGTTCATACTTCTAGAAAATATCCAGTACAATATGAAGCAACTGAATGAGATAATTCCTCAGCCTCAGTTCTCCTACCTTCTTTGATAAGTGAATAGCCACCACTAGGAGCTATGGATATGGGGAATGTTGCTTCTGTGTCATTACAGTCTTCCCCATCATTCCCAGAGCCCATGTCTACTACCCTAAGTAGTTTGGACCTCAGAGTTCTGGCAACAGAGATAGCCAGGATGAAATAGCAAGAATGGAGGTTCATAGCAGACTTCCCTCAAGAAGAGTGGGCGTTTATTCAGATGCTCCAGTAGCAGCATCCTGACAGTCCCCGTGAACAGGGTGGTACCGGTGAGCAGGTGAGTGTTCTGCTGGGCAAGGAATTTCCCATCTTGCATCTATCTGTGGGCTCATGAGTTAGAACAGTGAGCCTGTCTCCCCTGAAAAGGCAACATTTAGTACTTTCTCTCCAAGAAGTCCCTGTCTGCCCTCCTTACCAGAAAAGCCTGAGAGAGGGTAAGAGGAATGCTGACTTTATGACTTGGACTAAAATCAATGGGAGCTCTCTGATAGATAGATTTGGATTTACAAAAAGTATACTTTGTACACAAAGTATAGATTACTGATTAAAAGGTACTGATTGGAAATAAAATAGAATTAATAATGCCATATTTTTTTCATTCAGTAGCTGTCTGAAAAAACCCACTCGGTTGTAATGCAAATATGCCAACCCATACAGCCCTTCTTGCCAGGTATATGCCTTGTGGATTAAAAGCTAATGCCCTTACAGTACTTTCTAACAATTTGCATATAGTGAATGCACTATGTAGAGCGAAAAAAAAAAAAGACTTGCATAATGAATTGCGCGCACACACACACAAAGAAGGTATGCAAAACAAACACATCAACTAGCTGAATACTAATTACCTATAAGCAAAATCTTGAGACGCTCAGTATGCAGAACCAAACAGTTATTGCAGTGAACACCTATAACTAATTTCCTCCAGGAAGAAATTTTTCCATTAGCTTTAGTGAATTTATACCCATTATAGAAAGGTTGTAGCTAAATAAATATTATTTTAGTTTAATTGCATTAAAAATTAGAAATGCAAATTCTGGTGCACCATGTCTCTAAGTCCTTGTCTCCCTTTTTATGGTAATACCCTTCTAATGGTTTAAGCCTATGAAGAAAAAACACTGAAGATTTTAACTAGCAGCTTTGCAGGGGGGCAGAAAGGAGCAAAGAAGATTTAGTGGTGAAAAGAGCAAATAAATAGGTGCTCCAAGATTAAAAAGAGGGTAGAAGTGCATGCTGAGCTGTTGAAAGACCTCTCTGTGTTTAAAGAAAAATATTGTTTGGTTCTTTCACCAGTGCATGATCAAAATAAGAGGTACAAATTAGTTCATGGCTGCTGAAGCTACAAAACATCATGCAGAGAGCTGTCTTTGGGAACGTTTTAATGAGGAGAAGAGGTCATCAGACTGTGACATTGCTTTTCAGAATTCTTCAAGAACAACACAGACTTCCTGTTCCAAATGTGGTAAAGAATAAAACAACCTTAGTAGTAATCGTACAACTTTTGAACCGTGTTCCTTGGAAATACTGTACCGTGCTCATTTTGTAGCTTTAGTTAGCTATCTCAAAGGAACTCTTCCATATTTTCCATGTGCCCTTATTTCAAAAGTACAGTGAAATGGTAGAGCTTCAACAAGGATTATATTTATAAAATAAAGTTTTATTCAGTCTTCTAAAGAGATTTTAATGTTTTCATTGCTCTAGGTGAAATGGTACACTGTGGCTCTGTTCATTAACATTTAGCATCAGTGCAAAAATCAAGGATTACCACATACGGTTTGAAAGAACATCCAAAATGACTTTGAAATTAAATTCACTAAAATCTTAGTTTTGCAGCATTTCAAGCGTGATTTTAAAATGTATAAGTTAAGTTAATGGCATTCCAGGTCAAATATCCCCAGCCCAATAACAAGTCCCACACAGAATGCCATTATTTAAATTTGTGACATACTATATGTGCTGACTAGGATTGAAGAAGTCCATTTAATAAATTTAATAAATAAGATGTATACCACAGTGCAGTTTTTGGAAAAAAGCTTCTTTGAGGATATGTAGAGAGACTGTTACCAGAGAGAAGATACTGGTAAATCAAATAATCATTCTAAGTTATGGGCATCATTAGCAGAAATATCACAACTGAAATGGCTTAAATAATTATAAATAGTACAATAATCATAAAAATGCCATTAACTAGCAATAGACAGTGGTTTTTACTCCTGATAAACAATTGCTCCTGTGAAATAAAAAGCTATCAAAATCATGATTTCTAAACCTCTTTTTCAAAGGTTTCTAACACTAAGAAAGAATACAAATGTATGTTAAAAAATGTTCATGAATCAGGTACTGTAGGTGATAATTTGGCTAAAATTTGATGTACTTATCTATTTATTAAGATAGAAAGAGCTGTATTACAATCCAGCCCTTTTTCTTTTTAGAATAGTTGTAATAAAATTTTATTTGGAAAAGCATCAGCAGCAATGATACAAAGCTGGTGTAGATGGACTACTGCTCATGTCATAGAAATCCTATTGTAATTCTCTCTTTGCGCATTCCTTTATATGATAATCACTATGTTAAGAGGAGAAGGGATAACATAAACCATACTGTATGCCTCCTGTCTCTTCCTTTTCCACCACAAAAAAAAAAAAAAAAAAATGGAGAAAATGAATTTGGTAGCTGTCTCCTGCAATCAGAAAGGAGATCTCTGTCATAGTGGTTTCACTCAGGTTTTTTTTCAGGTGTACAAAGCACTGGCAACTCTTCACCATCTGAAGTATGTAATTCTAGCCTGAATACTGAAAGTCTACCAAAGAAACATGTATGTATTTGTTAACAAAGGCATGATCTCATTGACAAATACATTTTTGTAGTAAATATTCATTTTTATGTCATTAATCTTAGAACTTTAAATATTGATTACCAAGTCATTGCACTCAAACATTCTCCCATGAATCAGTTTACTTCAGCATTTACACTTTTTTCATTTTCTGTGGTATAGCTTTCTTCTCTTTCACATGAGGTACTAAATAGGTATTTGGAAATATTTTAGTTGTCTGTTTCACCTCTAAAAAAATCCCAATGCATATTTTTTCCCACAAAGGCTAATAAGTTTGTTCGTTTTCAGTTTAAACCTTTAATCCTGTTTGAATGGATTGATGTCTTTTTCCTTGATTTACCAGATTCTTCAGTCAGTGATTAGGGCCTGGGAGTTTGGGCTAATCTGAGATTTCTCCTCTTCTTGTATTGTCATTCTGGTGCCCATTATTCTTCTCTTTTTTTTTCCTTTCCAAGAATACCACTGTATTCTATTCAATAACCATTGCTTGCTGAAAGAAGATGTCTTAGATAGCCAATTAGCTGTTATGCATAGAGTTTTTAGCCAGCATGGTAGCAGTATTTGTTACAGGGCTGTAAGCAAAGCATTGAAAAGTGAATGTTAAAAAAGACAGAGGAAGGAAAAGGAGATTCTGAAATTCTGAATTTTGCTTTCAATTATCCCAAACTACATCTACAGGCAGTAATGACAAGTGTTAAGTTTTGCGAATCAACATGATAGGAGAAAAGAATCTTTGATTCAGTGGATAAGCTGTGATGTAGAAATCCTGGAGCAGTTTTACTAGCAAGTATGCTTTTATAATTAGAGTATCAATGATTCTCTGTCTAATGCAAAAGTGTTCTAGGGTCGTTTGATAAAAAATGTGGGGAGCTCTTGGAAACTTTTATAGAGTTGTCAGAAAACAAGACACTACTGAATGTTCCTGAATTAAATGCCATGAAATCGAATTAATAACTTCACTGACTGCATCAGATTTCTACCTATGTAAACAAAATAACAAACTGCTCCTTGATATGTAAAAGACGTAAGTTTTGCAACCCCCCCCAATTATAGACAGTGATAAAATAAATGAGTATAATCTATGAAAAAAAAATCTATGTTTGCTGTGATCAGAGTTTAAACTACCAGTCTTCTGTCAAAATCACTTTTGGGTAAAAAAAACAAACAAAACCCATAACAACATCCAAAACCATTATTTTAGTTTTTTTCATCAACAGGAAGTGATGTTCTTCATTAAATGACAAACATATCCTCAAAACAGAATGATATGTAAACTCAAATATCTGTAAGATTGCATAAACATCATGGTATAGGCATATAACTAACATCAGGTATTGTTATTAGTATTTATTTGTATTACTGTTAGTGATTTGCTATCTATTAAGTTTATGGTTTTCATGCATCTATTTTATCTTTTTAATCGAAACTTATAAACAGCAGTTTGATTTCAGAGTGTCTTAAAAATATTTAATATTCTTTCATTTAAGTGACCTAAAATGTGCTTATATAAGCATTTTGCTTAAAAGTTTTAGAATTTTAATTCATATCTTTATATGACTCTTCTGAAATTTTATCAAATATAAATTGTACAGAAAAATCATTGATAGTTGTATCAGAATTGATTTTACGGCTTCATTTCATCAAATTTTGGGTTTCGGTGTGAATTTCTTTTTTTACAGTAAACAAAAGTCTGCAATATTTTTGAAACAGACTTCTGTGCCATTTTGTGCTAAGTATAACAGCAGATCTTGAAAAACGAAGGTCAAACCCTATAATACAGAAAAGGTTTCTTGGGAACTTTCTATTCTAGAGCACGGTGTTTTAAACACAGCATTTTCTTTGAAGATGCCACAATAAATGTCTACTGATACTAAAAGAAGTCTCTGTTGTTACCAGAATAACTTCACTCATTTTAATATTGCTGGATGAAATCCAGAATACCCCACATCTTGTTGGATTGTCCTTTTAAATTCTAACTCAATAAAAACAGACCATTCTGGTGAGCAACACCTGAGTGGTGCTGAGCAAGTGGATGTACATATTTATGCATATTCTTGTGCAGTGCATAAAATAGCGTACTGCGTTCTCATGCCAGGCACGCTTTGTGATCTTGTCAGGACTTCTGAAAGGTATTTTATGAACATGAAACAAACAGGACAGCCTAGGTGCTGTGCTTTGCTGCAGAAGTGATTTAGCAAATGCTTAGTTCATTATGTTAAGAAAGTACCAGTGTTACCATAGGAATCTGTGAGATACTGTGCATTGCTGGGTTATTGTCTGGATGAAACATAAACCTAAGATTGGGCAATCATCACAGATTACATGGCAGGTTTAGCAGGAGGAGAAATGCTGAGCCCTGTACTCTAACCAAACTCCAGATGAATTTGTTAGATTCTACTATTGCAAGAAAATACATTCATGGGGTTTCTCACTTTGTAACCTATAGCACAGTGCTGCTTTTCTCTGTAAAAAGCTGTTATGTGTCACAGGTTGCAGTCCTATTAGAAGACAGTGCTTTGTACATTAATGGGAGAGACCATTTCTAAAACACATTTCCATAAAGAACCTGCTAGTGACGGGTATCTTGAGACAGGTGAACAGGAAGGATCCTAAATCATAGCCTTCTGCAAAAGGTAGAAGCCGTAATTAATACAGAATAAATCTTATGGCCTCAGTAACTGGTGTTTCTTCTACTGACGTTTATATATATATATTTAAACCTTGATGTTTATTTATAGAACACTGGTGCATGTGTTGTAATCACTTAATTAGGTCCAAGGTTTCTGGAGTGCCAAGACAGGAGCACTGATCTCCACTTCTGTCAGCAGAGAGCAGTTGGGTAGCATTTGGTCTTCTGTCGAGAGTAATTCTGCTTGTCCTGTGGACCCTCTGTGCATTCCTTCCATGCAGCCCTGTGGGTTCATGCTCAAAGACTGAAAGGTGAAAGAGAAGAGGAGAAAATCTTTCAGAAATCTAACAGAAGCAACCTAATAGACAGTCAAAGTGCAGCGAGGCAAGGGCAGCGCAGTGCTTGAAGGGGCTCTGGTACGCGAAGGTAAATGGCCTTCTAGTCCGTTGTAAGATCCAGTAATTTAGGAGGCCAAACTTCATTTTGTGACAGTCATGGGAAAATAAACTGTATCCCAGAAGAAGAACAAGAAGGAAACCTTCTGAGGAAAAAGTACCAGCCTGTTATCCCTGTCAGTCCAGCACAGAAGAATATTACTCAGGGAAAATAATAAGAGAGAAGAGGTAGACCCAGAAGGAAGGCAAATAGCGAGACATAGAAAGAACGTACAAGATCCTCATAACTGATGTTATTAGCCTGATGCTGCCAATTTCAGACTCAAACTGGTATCTTAAACATAGTAACTGCATCAGCGATGGCATTTATTAAATCCTCATCACTAAGATTTCAAATCCTGGTCTTGGAACTCATTTAAATGCTTGTAACTATGAGTAGGCAGAGGCTTTGATTCTCTTCTCTAGCACTTTGATCTTTGGCACTCCATGGCTGATGAGTTCAGAGAGCAGCTCTACCTGGCACCATTCACATACCATATTAACACCACTCAGTATGAGAAAGTTAGATGGCATTTGCTTATATTTGTTTCCAATCTGGATGCAGCAGACCTGCTACCAGAAGCACAGTTGCTATATATCAAAAAGGATGAAGAGCACAAAAATTGTAGAACACTTACTTGTCTTACGTATATTAAATAACATTTTCAGACATTTTTCTATTTCTCTTTTTCTCAGACTTGCAGACGCGTATATTGGTTTTAAAATTGGGATATGTGCCCTGCATGTAAACCCTTGTTCACTCTCTAAGCTTTAAGCATGAGTAATGAGAAACTGTGCATAGTATCCACAACCCCTAAGTCTTTTCAGGTATCTGGTGATTTGCTTTTCTATTCATATACCATGACTCTTCAGAGTTGAGAAGGCAAAAATGAAGCATGTGTAACAAGAGGGGGGTACAACCACCAGATTTTTGTCCCTTTAATGCTGTTTGACAGTTTTTACAGATGTTATAGCTTTCTAGCAAGGAAGCTGCAGAATTGCATATGTTGTTTTTTACAGCATCACTGATTGAAGTAGAATTATGAGAGATCAAGTGTCTTGAGAAGTGAGCTCTGAGTGCAGGAAGTGTATATCAGCATTTACTCCATAACATAACTCAGCATTCAGGCTCTCCATCCACCTCCCTTGTCATACCAGCACCTACCATGAGGTAAAAGAGATCTTGAGCAAACAAGTAAGACATCACAAATAAATATATTTGTCAGGACAGGGCACCCTTGGAGAGTGATGTTGTGTTCAGTGTCCGAAGTTGTTATATTAGAATACAAATTATCCTGAAATTTACAGGAGGAAATATTTGGGCTGCACAAAAATTTGTTGGGTTTTTTTTTTAAAGGCTTGTGTATTCTAATGAACCTGACAGCAGCATCTATTGTTTAGATTGACTAAAATTGTTAACCATGTGATTGTTTCTGAAGTCTTAACTGTTTGTTTAAAATGTTCTCAATCTTGGATATGGCCCCAGGAAAATGTCTGTGTGCATGTTTCTGTAGAAAGAGCACCATCATTTCTGAGCACAAGGTTATGGAGAAAATATATTAGGCCAATGTTAAAACCTCTTATAGCTCTCTATTTGGAAAGCAATTGTGCTACCAAGAGGTGGAGATGGTACATTTGTCCAGCAGGCTATGGAGGATCAGAAAGCTTTTATTTATCTCTAAAAACCCCCATAATAATAATAGTAAAAAATCTCAGATTATTAGATTTGATAGTTATAGGTTGCATATAATCTCTTGGATCTTGTTGAACTATAGCAACAAAACTGTTGTATCCCTTTGAGCATTGGTCCAGTTTATAGTTGCAGAGACTAAGGAACAATTTTTGCACAGCAGATGTTTTGCCTGCTGGAGGTCACAAAAAGAAGATCAAAGAGATGCTTCAGTGTCATTCTCAAGACTCCCCTTGGTACTGAGACAAGGAGATAGAGAAGAACATAGAAGCAGGAAAGTCAGCTATTGAAAAGTTGAGAGATGTCAGGAACTTAAAACTGGCCAGCAGGTATTCACACTAGTTTATGCTGTCTGTCTGCTGGAGGAATTTTTGTGCTCTTCATCCTTTTTAATATATAGCAACTGTGCTTCTGGTAGCAAGTCTGCTGCACGCCTTGTTACGGATTTCTTGGCGAAAATGTAAGAATGAAGGATTCTGTTTTGCTCTCAATTTCTGTGGTTAGCTGCTGCCAGCCTAGCCCATGGTCTAGACCACAATGACTTGGGTTTTTTGCTATATCCAAAAGTCACTCTTAATGTATACGAGTGCAAGGCCTCCTTGAGACACGATGGCATAACTATTCACGTCATTGGCGACTTTTATCAACTGTATATGCGCGTTTATTGAATATGTTACTTCTTCCCCCTTTCCTTCAATATTTGACCTTAAAAAGTTTCATACTTGATGTAAAAATGTAACCAGATGTATTCTTCAGTGATGCAGCCTCTTCCAAGTAGTGTGATTGAATATATAATTAAGGTATTTTTGTTAGTATTATGCTCTGTTCTGCTTTTCTTAACACCTCACTCCCTCAAATTATGTGGATACCATAGTATCTCACACATTCTCTCTTCCTGAAAAAAACTTCTGGCTCTTCTGAGACTGAAAAAAATCTGAAGAGTTAAACCCAAAATATGTATTTTAAAAATTTATTTCATGAAATAATATGGCTTTTTTACAGTTTTGTACAGTTACTGAACTCAATGGATTCATAACACTGTTTTAGATATGCTTTGGATAAGGAGAGACTGTCAAGCTGACTGAATTAGTTCTCAGTACTGGATACAGTGTATTTTCTTTAAAAGGTCTATGAAACTTGAATTGGTTCTTCATTCATCTGAATTACTCTTACTACAACACAGATCATGGAGAACATTGCATTACATTGCCTAGAAGGTCCTAAGGAAACCTAAGGAGGCTGAAGGGACACCCAAGGGAGTGCTGGAGGCCCGGTTTGGGTCAGGAAGCAGCCTGTCCCTGTCCCCATGGTGCTGAGGCATCCACACCAACATAAGGGTGACTGCTTTTGGGTGGAAGTGAGAACTCTGGAGGGTAGCACAAGTTGTGCCTTTTTATTTTAGTGAGATGCTTCTGTACTAGTGCATCGCTGACCTTACAGTCTGGTGGTGTCTATTGTCTGGCCATGATTGGCTTGGGCAGTCCCATAGAGGGATCTCGAATCAGCATTTCTGTCATCACAATTGTTTTGATGAGGATGCACGTAGGCTGTCAGCAAAGGTGGACTAGCTTCTGAGGTAAGCACTGGGAATGAAGGTGGAAAAGCCTGTGTGAAGCCTTCCTCACCATCTAGTCCACATATAATCCCAGGCATTCAATGTAAACTAATTCTGCTAATTTGTTGAATCAGGACCTTCAAGATGTGGTACCAAAAATCAGGAAAAGAGAGGTTACTTCTTCCATCTATTTGGATTAGACAGGACACTCTTTTCTTGACAATATCAAGTGTATCGACCAAAGGACTGTGTGCTGTGTGTGTATTTCTTTGGTTGGTAGTGGAGAGCATTAATTTCTTTTATGGAGTTCTTTAAGCATGTATCCTGTTAGGCTGTATTATTAATGTGCATGCTTTTATATTTTCAAACATAACTAGGTGTCTTGATTAGTGAGTTGTACAAATGGAAGAAAACAGTGAAATATATTGAAGAGCTACATCATTCACATCTGGACTCTGGATTACTGTTGAAATTTTCTTCTTTCAAATAGCCCTGAGGAGCCCTTTCCCAAGGGCTGAGCTGCCCAACTCAGAGGGATCATCTTGTCCTCAGCAGCCCTCACACAGAAGAGTTGCTATTGTACTGGTGATTACCAGATCTTCTGGTTTTGGCCTTGAAACATACATCTAAACATAGAAACAGATTCCTCCCAAGCTCAAAAGAAACTTTTCAAATCAAAGTACACATTTAATTCAAACTGATCATTTACAACAGCTGTAATATTTTTAAAGAGAAACCCATACATAATATTCAGAGTCCCTAATATTTTCATTAACAAAATTGGCGGTACTAATCAGTATTTTAATACACTAATTGGCCACGTGGTCTCTTCATATTCACTTTGATTGCTGTAAGGCAATAATTCTGTTATGAACTGTGAATTGTTGCTAGTCTGTAAGACATAAAGGAGTGATTAGTAGTATTGCAAAAATACCATATACGCAAATGTGCAATTGAAGAAAATAGGGAAAATAAGATTAAGAAAGCTGACATTTTAGAATATTTTTTGGGCTAAGAGTTTAGATGATTTTCAGTTTTTAAAAATAGAAAGTACTCTTTTTTTCTAGTTGTCTATGTTTAGCTCATACCTGGGGCTACACTGTAGCACTTGCTCTATCACCCAATGACCCCTCTCCAGCCAAGAAGGGGAGCAAGGAAAAGGAAGGGAGACCCACAGGTTGAAATGAAAACAGATTTAATGAAACAGACAAACTAGTACCAATGCCAGCATAAAGTAGACACAGTTATACTTAGCCCAGGAAATTGTACAGTGGTCATGACAAACAGAAAGACAGTCCTCAGGACCAGAAGACCCCCAACAGAGACACACAAAAACACACAACCACTCCCATCCTCAGCAAACTTATCCTTTTACACTAAGCATGACACTTATGGGATGGGATACACCTGTAGCCAGCTCAGGTCAGCTGCCCTGGCTGACTTCAAACTGGAGTGACCTATGATTCTATCCTAGTGTGCATGTACACATTCAAAAAACACAACAAAAATTGAAGAGAACAGTATCATAGAATACATGTGGGTATAGGCTATTCCTTGTTAAGGTAATGCTAGTAATGTGGCAATATCTAGTTCTTATACATACATACATACATACGTGTATATATATATATAACTTGTTATGAGCTGCCTTCATTGTTTCATGTTACCTCTTTCTTGCATGGTACTTCCTTTTGGTTATGCTGCTACTGCATGTCACTGATAGTGCAGTACCTATGACAGCAGGACAAAGATTTCAGTGAGTTTATGGTTGGGATGAACCATCTGGTTGGGATGAACCCCATTATCCTCAATATAAACACCACCCTTACTGAATCCTCCCAAAACAAAATAATTTTGGAACCATATAAAGATGTCCTCTTGAGCTGAAATGCTAATTTAATCTTCTAATGTGTTAGCTGTTTCTTGCTAACTATTAATGCCAGAAGTCAAGAAACACCTTTATTTTTAACCTCTCTGTGGTCCAGTGACTCTTGTGCAACAATTTTTCTGGCCTTTGAAAGCTATGCCAAAGCCAATTCTCTCTTCTTTTTAAGGCACAGAGAATGTGGGAGCTTCATGGCTTGCTAAGGGTCTTCAAGTTTGAAAAAAAAAAATCATTTTGGAGGGGAAGCCAAATTGTTTTCTCGTCCTGCTGGCTACATTAAAGTTCAATGAAATTTTAGGCATCTGGGTGCCTGAAGGATTTTCGGTAGGGTTTTAGGATATATGAATACCTTTTGTAAGGCTAGTACCATTCCAGTGCAGTGCAGCCTAATATAGTTGGCTGACTGTTAAAGCTATTGATAATGTACACTGCACAGGAAACAATCTCATCTCCCCAGAGATGGTCTTCTGTGTTTCCTCATAAGAGTGTAATAACTGACCGTAGTGAGTATTTCTGGCTTACTACCCCATCTTCAGCAGTCAGTAGCAGCAGAAGCCTATGTAAGATTCAAAGAACCTCTCCAGAAAGCCATCATTCTCCTCTAGGAAACAATCCAAGCTTCAAGCAATCTGTGGGTCAGGTAATTTCCGAGCCAGAGATATGATATCTTTGTAATTTATAGCCCTTCATGTTTTTTCATTACTTAACCTGGTAACTTTACAGACCTACGTAACTTCTTCCTCTCTATGTAATCCTCTGACAAAAAGTGCCAGTTTAGACATGAGTTAAGATGTTTTCCTTTTGCTTATTCTAAGCTTATCCTGTAGTCATTTCACCCTTCAATTATATTACCTTCAAGAAACAGCAGATTTTGTTACTTTGCTCTCTACAGTTTTTCGAGACTATTTCTGAAAATTTGGAGCATCCAATGATACCTCTGGGATTTTGCTAAAAGCAGAAAGGGGTCTAGATAGATCGGAGCATTGGCCAATGGTTAATAGGATGAAATTGAACAAGCTGAAATGCCAGATTCTGCACCTGGGATGGAGTGATGCTGGGCACAGGTGTAGACTGGGAGAGGAGTGGCTGGAGACCAGCCCTGCAGGAAGGGATCTGAAGTTGCTGGTCGACAGTAGGCTCAATACAGTCAGCAATGTGTCCTGGTAGCCAAGGGGGTAAACCGCATCCTGGGGTGTGTCAGACACAGGATAGCCAGACAGTCAAAAGAGGTGTTTGTCCCACTCTATTCAGCATTGGTGCGGCCTCACCTTGAGTGCTGTGTGCAGTTCTGGGCCCTACAATTTAAGAAAGATGTGAGGATCTTTGAGTGTCCAGAGGAGGACAACAAAGCTGGTGAAAGGGCTGGAAGGGATGTCCTATGTGAAGCAGCTAAGGACTTTGGGTCTGTCTCCTTTGGAGAAAGGGAGGCTGAAGGGCCACTTCATTGCTCTCTACAGGGAGGAGAGATGCTGATCTCTTCTCCCTGGAATCCAGTGATAGGGTGTGGGAATGGTGCAAAGCTGCACCAGGGAAGGTTTAGACTGGACATTAGGGAGCATTTCTTTACCAAGAGCATGGTCAAACACTGGAACAGGCTTACTAGAGAGGTGTTTAAGAGGCATTTGGACAATGCCCTTAGTACCATGCTTTAACTTGGTCAGCCCTGAAGTCATCAGGCAGTTGGACTAGATGATCATTGCAGGTCCCTTCCAACTGAAATAGTCTGGTCTAGTCTAGTCTAGTCTATTCTACACTAGTCTAATTTCATTGAGAAAATTGATCATTTAGGCCTGCTTTTTGTTTCCTGTTTTTCAGCCTGATATCAGTCCTGGTGAAGTGCTCTCTTATTCTGCACTGTACTCCTCTTTATCCAGCTTTGGTGAGGGAACTTTCTAAAACCCTTTGGAAGGTCCACTCAACTGTGCAACCTGCCTCCATTTTTTTCACATGATCAGTGACTGCCTCAAAAGGATTTTAGTCATTAAGTCTTTATGTCTTTTTACACTTGTGCTTTAGGCTGGCCACTTCTATGCAAGGTCAGCATGACATGCAGCCTTAATAGTGGTATAGGCAGCGATATCTAGTTGTCCCATTCACATGCTGTTAGGCTGACACCCAGTGTATTTGAACACACTTCTGATGTGGAGTGGAAATAGGAACCCCTCAGTTAAAATTAGGGCTGATGGTCCAACCCTATGGTCATGACAGACCCAGGCATTCCAGACCTTTATAACCAGTAGTTGCTATCCTGTCTCCCACTTCCTACCTTCGTGACAAGAAACCCTAATTGTCATCAGGGCATTGGATTTTCCTTAACACCTTCAAATTAAATAGTTTTCTCTGGTACTAGGTTATTGCTCAAACATTACTTTCTAATGCTGTCAATTGTTAAAAGAAAACTGGAAACAGCATAGATGGGAAGTAATGAAGCTTTTGGTAGGAGTTTTTCTTCAAAAACTTGTTTCTATATGAATGGTAATCAAGAAAAAAAGAGTTTGTGCATGAAATCCTACTACTGCCTTACCTTTGAGACCTGCATTTTCAAAAAGTTGATGGCAGGGGACTGTACATTTTCTTTTGTTGCTACTCAAGCCTGATCCCTCTGCAGTAGTGACCTCTACACTTACTTTGCCTTTCAATGTCTTAAAATTTAGTTTTCTGTGCAGTCATTCACTGAACCCTGAAAAGAAGATACATGTATATTTAGAATGATAAAAGAGAAAGAATTTCTTGACTCTCACAGGCTTCTGATATTTTATTAGCTAAGTCTACATTCACCCTCACCCTTACGGGTCTCCCTGTGGTAGCTCTGTGCTTTGCTGATCTTGTAGACAAATGATGGAAGCATCTGACTTAGAGCCTTTTAGAATCAAAGAAGATTGAGAGGGAAAAGACCTGCTAGGTCATTTTGTCCATCCCCTGCCAATACAGGATCATGACCTACTGTACAATAACTTCACTAATGTTTTGCCAAGTCTCAATTTAAACAAATCAAATGATGGGGATTATACCACTTTCTTTGGGACAATATAACTCTGTTGATTCATATTCTCTGTGAAGAATTTTTATGATACTCAGTATTCTTAATATCACTGTAATGATAAGGATAACTTATTTTCTTCTCNTCAGCTGGTTGTCAACCAGTACTCCCAGGTCCCTCTCTGCCTGGCCACTTTCCAGCCACTCATCCCCCAGTCTGTAGGGCTGCCTGGGGTTATTGCGGCCAAAGTGTAGGACCCTGCACTTGGCCTTGTTAAACCTCATACCATTGACTTCAGCCCATCGATCAAGCCTGCCCAGATCTCTCTACAACCTCTTCCTACCCTCCAGCAGATCAACACTCCCCCCCCAACTTGGTGTCATCTGCAAATTTACTAACGGTAGACTTGATCCCCTCATTCAGGTCATCAGTAAAGATACTGAATAGAACTGGGCCCAGTACTGATCCCTGGGGGCCACCACTGGTCACCGGACACCAACTGGATGCAGCATCATTCACAACCACTCTCTGTGCCCGGTCATCCAGCCAGGTTTTAACCCAGCGAAGGGTGCACCTGTCCAAGCCATGGGCTGCCAGCTTTTCCAGCAGGATGCTGTGGAAGACTGTGTCAAATAATTATTTCTTTCTTGGTGTTTCTATTTTTCATAAATACATAATATTATAAACAGTGTATTTGTCATGTAATTCTTTCTAGCTTTCTTCATCACTCAGCTCCTAAGTCCCTTATCAATGTTTGCTATTTACCTTCATTTAATTTCCCTCCACTTTATTCATTTTTCTGGTATAGGCTGCTCAAAAAGATATGTATTGCCTATTAGATTATTCTAGGTGTGATTATCAGGTGTTAGTGTTCTACAGCAAAGTTTTTGCCTGAGTCGTAATGTGATGCATCTGGATATGTAATTCCAAATCTCTGGGGTGCTCCCCTTTATAGCTTAATACAGCTCTCTGACCAGTTCTCATTCTTGTCTTTTATTGCACCAATATACCTTTTACACTCCAATGAAATTCTATTTTAGTGAATCATCCTTCCAATTCTCTAGTAAGCCCACTTGTTCATTATCTTCATCATTTAATAGTCTAACTCATCCTACTTATTTCCCTATGTCCTTTTGTAAAACGTAAAACTTTTTTTTTGCAGAATTTCTATATCTTATGTCTTACTCAAACATAAAAAAAATTACGCCAGACTTCAAATTACATAAACTATTCAATTTTTTAAAATCAACTTAATCTTTCCTGGAGCCACAAAGACTAAACTGCTATCAACATAAATATGCATTTACTGCTTCACATTGCTATAGATCATAGCTAAGGTTCTTTGGATAAGCTCACTGGACATTTCCAAATTGGTATGTATTTACCTTTCTTTTAAACAGACCCTTCATGCAAAATTCTTTTGAGATTTTTTTATTCTTAAATATATTATACATACTTTTAACACAGCTTGAAAATTTTTTTGTGTTTTCATTGGAATTCTTTGACTTGTTGGTCTGACTGGAAAATTTTTTAAGCCTTAAACTATCAACAGAAATGAAAATATGAAAAAGATATTACATTATAAGTTGGGATTTTTTTGGTGCTACTTCTTGATCAGTTCTGAAGAAAGTAGCATGGGAAGAGTACAATTGTATTTTAAATAATAATAAAAAAAAGTAGGATTAACTTTGTTTAGCTGTTTGTAAGCTTTTGTGCAAATCATATCAATTGAATTGGATTTCAGTTTCAAAATATTAATTTTACTTTTTAAATTGCAAAATGGCTAAGAGAAATGAAACTTATAAATGGAAACATACTTGAAGTTTCTGTTTGTCTTTTATGCATAATATTTTTATATGTAACTTTCCTCCTTCCTCCTCCACTAATATAATAAGAAATCCTAAGTATGCATTCCTTAGTAAACACAGATTCCTTCACTGTCAAAAGTTGCTCCAGGCAAAAAGCTGGGAAGCAAAGAGTTAATAAAAAGTTCAATGAAATGTGAAGAAATCTAATCCTGAATGTGTACAAAAATAATATTTGTGATTTTAGATGTCTTTTATGTTTCTATTGCTCAAACATAGATTTTTTTTTTGATTGAACATTTTCAGCCTTCCATTGACTGAAATAGATGACTGCCTTAGGGCATATTTGAAGGGGAAAACTGAAAGAAAAATGACTAAATTCCTTTGTTCAGAACTACTGCTCTGCATATCCAGTAATTTTTTTTAATACAAAGACGTACCAGCCAATGGGGAGTTTTGCTTGCAAAAGGACTGCAAAATTAGGTTCTTAGTATGCAAGTGACCACCAAATGAGCATGATAAGACTGCAGTGACCAGGAAGAGGTAATTAGAGCCGTCTTAGTTCTCCTAGTTCAGAACTTTGCAGCTATTCACATTGGAGTCGTTTGGCCAAAAAGAGAGAGAGGGCCAGTGAGGGAAAAGAAGACCAACCACTCACACTGCAGAACAGCTGGGAAGCAACAGCAGGTAGTGTGCTCAGACACAAGAACAAGGTGACCTTCTGGGAACATGGGAAGACTGGATTTTGCTGAGCTTTAGTATGGAGCAGACTGTGCGAGTTAATTACCTGCAAGGCAGGTAATTAGTATAGGCACAATGGATCAAAGGCTGTGTACAAAAGAACTAAGCATTTGCTCTTTGTGGCTAAGCAGCAACATTAGCATTTAGGAGGTATAGCACATTTCTGTCCTTTCTTTGGTTTTGAATCAGCACAGATGAGTTAGCTAAACTGTTTCTCAGCTTTCTCTCTTGCTTGTATCTATTAAAAGAGGCTGCTGTGAGAAGCAGCGCTGTAGTTTTTGTGATGTATTTGAAAGAACAAAGCCAGATCCTTGTCCTGACATTTATTCTGGACACTCAAGTAGTGTTCTCTGCAGGGGTCAAGACCACTGGAGTAAGTTTTAGAAGTGATGCTTATTTTGTAAGTAAAAAGAAGAGGGCATGTTGGACTGTTAAAATTTACATTTTTATTCATTTAGAATTATCCCCTCCTTAGTGCATATTAGCCAGTAAGAAATACATTGATAAAGCCTTGATCAAAAAGAAAAAAAAATCCACAAAGCTTTCTTCTTCTCCACTGCTGCTGGCACTACTGAAAATGTTCTATGAAATGTTTTAAAAATTTTGTTGTGTTTTTGGATGTGTATTGACATATTAACTCATAGCAGTTACTTAGTGGGTATTATAGTTTAACAGGTTCATAAAAAGAATTTTTAAAAAGACTCTAAGCAGACATTTGCATAACAGGGAAAGGAATTCTAAGCACCAGAAATGTAATGCACATTTTAAAAGCTCCTATTGGTATACACTGAAATATCAGCTAAATTAATAAATTCCATTTCACTACAGTAAAATAGATGAGAAGAGAATAGTTCAGTTGGAAGCGACCTACAATGATCATCTAGTGTGACTGCATGGCCACATCAGGGGTGGAGACAGTTGGTTGTTTTTTTGATGTTGAATCTAGAGAGGGACATGAACGGCACCACAAAGTGTTTCTACAGGTAGATTAACAGAAAATGTAGACTAAGAAAAGAGCACAATCATGCCTGACCAACTTGATAGGCTTCTACAGAGAGAAGATGAGCTCAGTAGACAAAAGGAGAGCAGTGGATATTGTTTAGCTTGACTTTAATAAGGCCTTTGAAGTTGTCTTCTGTAGCATCATCATAGAAAAAATGACAGATTAGTGACTAGACAGTAGATGGTGAAGCAGATTGAAAATTAGTGGAACTGCTGAGCTCCAAGTGTTGTGATCAACGTCACAAAGACTATCTGGAGACCAGTGGTGTCTCTCAGGGGTCAATACTGGGTCCAATATTGCTTTAAATCTACATTAGTAGTCTAGATGATGGGGCGGAGTGCAGGTTTGCAGCAAACAGAATCAGGAGGACTGGCTGCTACACCAGATGATCGTGCTGCTTCTCACAGGGATAATCTGGAGAAATGAGGTGACAGGAATCTTAAGAAATTTAACAAATGGAAATGTCAAATCCTGCACTTGGGGAGGAAGAGCTGCATGCACTAGAGCAGGCTGAGACTGATCCTCTGGGAAGCAGCTTTTCAGAGAAGGCCCTAGAAGTCCTGAGGAACAATGAAACAGCAACACACCTATTCAACAAGGAAGCTCAACAGCCTCTCCTTGGGTTGTGCATCAGGAACAGCACTGCATCACTTTCAAGTTAAGGGTGTGGTCCTTTCCCTTTCCTCATCACTGAGGAGGCTACAGCTGAAGTGTGGGTCCAGTTGTAGGCTGCTTGGTATGAGAGGAACATGGATGTGTTAGAGTGAGTGCAACAAAGGACCACAAAGATACTGAAGGACTTGGAGCATGTGAGTTACATGGAGAGGGTAATGGAGTTGGGATTGTTCACCCTAGAGAAGAGAACACTCAGAAGGATCTTGACGTGTCTAAATACCTGATGGAGGGCAGTACAAAAGGTGGAACCAGACTCTTCTGAGCGATGCCCAATGGCAGGCCAAGAAACAACAGACACAACATGAAATGGGGGAAAATTCAATTTTCCTTTAAGAAAAAGCTTTTTTTACTGTGAGGGTAGTCAAACATTGGAATAGGTTACTTGAGGAGGTTGTGAAGTCTCTGTCCTTGGAGGTATCTAAAACCCAACAAAGTCCTTAGCAATGTGCTGTAGCTGACACTGTTTTGAGCAGGACAGTTGGACTAGATAATCTCCAGAGGTCCTTTCCGACCTCACCCATGATGGAATTCTGTGGTTCAGACAGTTTATCATAATATACTTTTCTATGATCATTAGCGGTTTTGAAAAAATTCTTTGCACGTCTTTTTTTTTTTTTTTTTTTTTCTCTCGAGAACATCACATCATCAATAAGCAAAAGGCATCTCACACCGTGATGTACCACTTCCTACATTTTGTTTTCTGTTTATCTGATAGTGCTTTCTGCCACAGCCTGGGCCAAGGAACAGGAGATCTGATGTCTCGTGCTGTTAGAAAAAATATTCATATTAGAAAAAATGCTCACACTGCAGTGTATTAGTGATGATGTTCAAACTCCTTTGTGTTTCCTGGGGGCAAGGGCAGCATACACTTGTGTAAGTGTGCTTTTATTTTAAAGGCTTGGAGGCTGATCCTACAAACCCTTTCTAGCGTGAGTACTTCTGATACAAAGTTTTCTTCCCCAGAGCTATTCACTTTTGAAAGGGTTACTCTTTGCAGGAACTGATTCTTGTGTTTTATGTGGCAGTTTAGAAACTGGACTGTGAAAATATCTCTTCTTCTGAACGTAGGATGATAATGTGGATGGTTGTTAGCAACGCAATTCCTCCAGCAAACGGGAATGGTTACTGCATACAGAATCAGTTTTACCTTCATTACTTTCAAGAGGTTACTTAATACATATCGTATCTGCTATAGAGCAAGCGGGAAACAGAATGTGGCAAAATGAAGGTTTCTTGTATCAATTGTGGTCCTTTTTTTTTAACTGGCGGTTGTTCCTATTTTCAAGTGTTTGTTTCTACTTTAATGAGGATACCAACTTTCATCCAGTGAGATGTATGGGTCACTTTGTTATAGCTCACTTGCACACACCAAGGCAATACACCAGCTGGAAATTTTGACTTTTAGCTGAATTATTTTTCCCCAGCAAATGGCTTTCCTTTTGACATATTTTAATGTACTTGCACACTGAGAGGAAGAGTGGGTGAACAGAAAACAGACCGTTTTATTAACCCAGCAGTCACCTTTGAGATTCATACATGTCCACTTTTTTCTCGCCTTTGTACCTAATCCCAAGAGACTGGTACCTGGCTTCCCTTGGAATAACAAAGTCAGCCACAAACCTCCAAACATGATTGTTAACTGAATGCCAACTGTTTCTTCTCATCTTTTTTATTTTTTTTTTTTTATTTTTTTTTTAGCTGGTAGTATGTTAGGAATTGTATCCTTATGGGTACCCTATAACCATAACATTAATTTGGTTTTATATTTAAGATATTTTTTTTTTCAATAACAAAGATACATTGTGCAAGAAATTTAATTGCTGCTTCTGTTTTGTACGTGTGTTTTACAGGGACTTTTTTCAGCTTTGCTAATAGTGGAAAGGGAAGAAATAAAGCAATGCTGCAGGCACTGACTGGACTACAATTTCAGCTTAGAGGAAGGCTACCGGATCAAGAGTGGACAGACAAGTACCCTCGAGGAGAAGTCCATGCACATTATTCACAGTGTCATGTGCCAGTTTCACAGTATCCTGGGTTCAATGGATTTTTTCCGGTGGGAGCACACTTTTCATCAGACAGAGCTCCAGCAATCTCAGAGGTACCTATTTTACCAACAGATATTTGCAAAGCAGATTTCTAAATTTTGTGTTATATGCAGAAAGCTACTCTTAATTGTAGCATAATTAGCTCATTTTGAAGTGCACCTCAATGAAATCCAGGAGGGTGGTGAGGGGTAAAGCTGTTGGAATTTACATGTTCTAAAAAATATGTAGGGCTCAAGCAAGCAAATGCTGGGGTAGTAACTAACTAGGTCTTGTCCCCATGCTGCCTCAAAACATGCTCCTTAAATCATTAAACTTAGACTCAACTCTCTAATCATCTAGGGCTGACAACTGACCCTCCATCTTCCCTTTGGATAGTGGAACGTCTCTGTATTTTTCTTTCTACATCACACTGTATTTCCAGGCAGTAGACTGGCTGAGGTGCAGCTGGGAGGGAGTGGGAACAGAGCCCAGCTGTTCCATGTTTTCTCATGACATGGCAAATGAGGATGATGCCTCCTGGTAGATCCGTGTCTGGCAGATGTGGTTTTGGCATCATTTAGGAATGCATTCTTTTCATGCACTTCTGTTGACAGCCTAGGGCAGTGCTGGGCTATGTTCTGGTATCTCAGCTCCAAGGATGAGAGGTGGGCAAGTGGTTTGGTACAGTGGCCATGCTGTCAGGGGCAATATGGCATAGGCTGCCCACTGCTCGGCCTCAGCAGGGCATGCACAGGGTGCAGAGCTGCCACATGGCAGCCACGTCATCTCTTGTGAGCTGTGCATTATAGAAGAGATGCTTAAAAACCATCACTGAGCAGATCAGGTAATGCCACCATATTTGTCTCTATTCGAATGGGAAGTAACTGTGGTATTTCAGATACCACATGGTGGCAGCTGTTGATAAAGGCTGATACTAGTTTGTTTTTCTTATTTAAAACTGAGAAATGATTAATTGCAGTGAGTGGAGCATCCAGGTAGCCATTTCGGAGATGTCACATCAGGAATGTTGTGATAGCTTGGTATCTGATGCACCAACCCTTTCTTTGTCATTTAGCAGTGGGAACGAAAATACAAATAAAAGTAGAAATTCAGCTACTATCCAAACTCTGAATCCAACAATGAATATTTTAAACCTTTCTTTGACTGCTAATAAACTTTCCCTCCAGTTCTTGCCACTCCCTTTCTCTTCTGGGCTTCTCACCACTCTCCTGTTCCTCCAGTATTCCTCAATGTAGCCTGGGGAAAAGAAGTTTAAGAAAAATAATAAAGTTTTTATTTATTCCCTACAGCTTTTCTGCCCCTGTGGGCATTTGTCTGCCTGTCTGGCTAATGTGCTGTAATGAATCTACTCTCTGCCATACACACATGTATCATCCTATCAATCAGTGAGAGGAAATGCTGAGTATGGTGAGCGCTAACAAGCACTCAGAGGGGTCAGTACACCAGTGCACTACAGTGGCATGCTACTTTCCCTACAGGCTGCTTTAATTGGGGGAACATAAATGAGGCCGTGTGTGGCTGGCACCATGTCTTCTCACCAATCTCCTCCCTTTGGCAAGCTGACCCTCTCTGCTTCAATGTTCAGGGCAGCGCTACCCCTCCTCTGGCTCCTACTGGAAGGCAAGTCCCTCTCAAGCCCTTTGGAGTTTCTGGATTAACTGGGCAGGTGGAGCTGCTGGAGGAGCTGCTTACTTGCAGAGGCTAGCAAGTGATCAAAGAGTATCTGCTGAAGAGCCTTTGGGGATAACACTCCTTTGCAGGTTGGAAATCAGAAGGAAGAGAGAAGTAGGAAAAGGTGGAGAAAAAGTAAGGAGGGGGCTGGGGAAAAGTAAAGCAAGGAGGGGATAGGAGAGGGAAATGGTGAAAGAAACAGGAGATAGGGACATGGGAAGGACTGAGGGAAAATGGTGAGAAACCAAATAAGAGGAGAGAAAAAGAAGTAATGACAAAAAAGAAGTGAAAACTCATATATTACTGGAGAGAAATGCTAGAAGTAGAAAAAAAAATACAGAAAACTAAAAATATTCCTGTGCAGAAGTCAGGGAGGACAGGAAGCAACATCTCCAAAAGGTCTCAAGGAAGATCAAGTCACCAGAAAAAATTTCAAAGGCAGGTTTCAGGTTTTAGACAAGAAATCATGCCCAATCCATAATTAAGTAGCAGTGTTTTAAGTTATATTCCTATAGACAGGTTGACTTCTAGACATGATTTCTTTTCACCCATTTGTGGGGTGATAGCATGCCATTAAGGACTGACTGTCACTGCTCTGTTGCAAGACTTATGACTGAGTAAATTTTATAACAGAGGCTTCACAGAAAAGCCAATCTATCCTTTGTTGGCTGTCTGGAAGGTGAAAAGGGTTTTGTTGGGAAGAATAGAGGAATTATAAATCTCTGAGGGGTTATAAAGTCTAAGGTGGGGACTTGGGGTTAACAGCACGTAAGGACAGATCATTATACCTTTCTGAAAATTCCACGTTTTCTTTGCATGCACAGAAATTCTGGTGTTGATAGGTGTAGCACGTTTGCATGGCAGTCAAATGATAAAAAATCTTAAAGTAGTTTTTCTTTGCCCAGGGTGAGCACTAACGAGGCATCCATCATGAGTGAAGATTTACCATAAAATACACTGAGAACACTGTCTTTGAGATCAAGGATTTGGAAAGGTAGCAAGAAAGGGTTAGTTTGGTATTTTAGAAAAATAGTGGCAAAGGCCTAAGAATGAGAATTCTAAGTCTGAGGCCTCATGCTGAGGCTTCTTTTTTTGACATGAAACCTAGATCCAGATTAATTTCTGTATTGATCAAGGATAGTCGCATATACTCTCCAAGAAAGCAGTTTAACCTGTAGAAATACCAGAGGCAGTAAAAGAGCTACCAGTTTTACTCCTGCAAAAATTATAATCCCTATAAACTAAGAATCTTTGGCTCTAGTAAACATCCGGATTGTAGATTATAAAAAAAAAATCCAGAGGAAAGTAGAATACCATCTGTGACTCAGAAAGTGTGAATTCTGCTCTTGAATGAATGCCTGATGAGGTGAACGGCAATGTGTAGTGAGAAATGTCATCCTTCAGTCAGTGGCCAAAGGCCAGCTACCTGCTCTCTGTGTTTACACCCTGCTGCCCTTTTCTCAGGAGTGTTCCATTATCTTAGTCAAAGTTCAGTTTAGATAATGACTAGGAATATCCTTTAAAGGAAAATGTATTTTCTTTAGTAATGACTTTTGTCTAATATTACTACTGGTGGAATGTTTAGTGTCTTTTCCTCTTCTAGCAATCAATCAAAGCAAAGTGATTATTTAGCATTTCAGGTTGACACTTATCTTGTTCCCTCTCTCACCCTTTAATGCATACATTTGAGCTGGGGTTAAATTATTTAATTAATACATATGTATTCCTTCTCCAGCCTCTCCCTTCTACATGGCATGCCTCTTTGTTGTTAGTCATAGACTGTGTATTTGCAAGTTCAGGATGGTGCATGTCCTTTGTAAAAACCATTGGTGACTTTTAGCTAAAAAGAGCAATGTCATATTATAGAAATTATCCTTGCTGAAACTAGGAATTATCATTAAAATGCAGACATCCAAAACAAGATGTATTCCCTGGTGAGAAGGTGTTATGACTGGAAGAAGTCTTATTATGGCAGTATTTTAAAAGAGTGAACAGGTTATTTGTCATTAATAGCAAAAGAATGACTGATATGGGACTTGCTTTGAGCAAAGAATGAAAGGAAGATAGTGTGGCTTACGAAAAATTGATTTTGTCAAACTAACTTTGTATCTGCTTTGATCCAATCTCAAGTTTGGTTGATAGAGGTAAGATTGTTAATATAATATAGTCAGACTTCTTCAAGGTGTTTGGTTAGTACTCATGGCAAATTAACTTTTCATACAATAATTGGATTAATAAACTAAATAACTGACAGATGTGAAAATTGATTTGGAAATGGGGAATCATTGCTGATTTTGATGTAGTCCTTTGGAATAGCACAAGAATGAGTTCTTGGCCCAGTGCTACATAAATAAATTATCAACTACTGAAAATAGTTTACATATGTAAGAGACTTTGCTGAAGAAGTGGAAAAGGGTGTAGAAAAATGCCAGTTGTATAGAACAACATTTGCTTTGCAAACTGTCAAAGTCTGTGCACAACTAAAGAATGGGTATTTTAATGAGAAGTACAAAAAACTGCACCTCCAGAAAATGAAAAGCTCTATCAAGCCATGACAAGATGGAGGACTTTATCCTGGGAATCTGTAACTTTGTGAAAGGCTTGGGAGTCAGAGACTTTGATTAACTGGAAATGAGCTGCCAGAGAAGCATTGCAGCAAAATAATTAAACAAGTTTGTATATCTAAAAACGTATCTCAGTAAATAAATATATATAAATAAATTATCCTTGAATAGGACCACGGTTACTGGCGTATTTGTGTATTTGGGACTGGTGTGAACATTACTGGATGCTGTGTGAATTCAGATCTCCCCAGATCCAGTAGTAAACTGGTAAGAACATAAGGACTAGACAAAGAGACCAGCGAATTCTTGAAGTATAAAAAGACCTAAATTACCAGGAAAGGTTACTTTTTAGGTCCATGGACAATAATGTTATTATTTTAAAATGTAATGCTTACATTTATTGATATTAATAAAATCAGTATATTTGGTATTGATATTTATATCATGAGAAAGAGGATATAGGGAAGAGAAAAGGTGGAAATGAGGTGAAAGTGTTCAGAAATAAGAGGGAAAAGGGAAATGAGAAGGAGAGTAAAATACATTTTGGAAGATCTGGAAAGAGGAGGAGCAGAACGGAGACCAAAAGATACGGGTAAGTGGGAAATAAATAGATCTGTGTAGGATCCTCAGACTTACTCATTATTTTGTAGACTTTTATAATATCTCTTTTTTTCTTCTCCTTTTCAAGCTTCACAGACTTTTAACTTTGCAGTGTGTAAGTCTACTGTCTCCATTCTTCCTCCCATATACCTCATCATTTTTTGTCATTTTTTTAGACCTTTTTATTTTTGCTATGTCTATTCTTGCACACACCTCTTCACATCTGAGCACAGCTGTTGACCTACTTCTGTGCAATAATTCCTGTAGCATGGAAATCACTGGTGTCGCAGCTACTGAGAGAGTAAGTTCAGCAGGTCCATCACCTTCATCAGTTGAAGAAAGCATTAATGCTGGATCAAAATTCGATTTTTGACTCAGAATTACAGGTAACAATTCTCTAAGGATTTGAAGCTGTCTGCTGTTAGGATGGTTCAGTCTAAAGTGTATTCTGATTCTTTGTATGAAGGAGGCCAAGAAGTGTGGAAGACAAGGCTAAGAAGAAAAATAGTCATGCTTTAATCGCAGGATCTTCTGATTTCTTCCCATATATTCTCAGCTCAGAAGCCTGAAGCAGCAGTGAACTCTGCCCGCACTTGTACATTTATGTATGTCTAGGACATGACCAGGCAGTCATCCTCAGCAACTCTTAGAAGAGTTCTTGGCACAGTTTTGGCCTACGCCAACTAGTGCTCTACCTCGGTGAGGTTTGGAAGTTATAAGGTCCTGGGACAGTTCATAAGTGGCATTTTGGAAATAGTTGTGTTCTTATAGTTGGTAAAGAATTCACTGACAAAAATACGGGCTCTTCCATGATTTCTGTGCCCAATGTCATTTCCAAGCATATCAATTTTATAAACAAAATTGTAGCTTGAGAGTTCCTGTAACTTCTCTTTTGACAACCATGTGCCGTTCAGAGTGGTGCAAATAAGGGCAGAACCCATTTGCAAGAAGGGGTAAGCAATTTTGAAATTTATTTTTCCATGGGGAATATTAACAGGTCCCAACTGGATTAACAAAGGTTTTTCAGTCGTAAAGTAGAGCACGATAGTGCAAACGGTTCTGGCCCTACCTTGAGGGTGTGGAGGCTTTTCTAGTGTTAATGAAAGGAGGCTCAGTTTCTTGTCACCTGCAACAGAGAAAATGAATCATCTCCAGAGACTTGCAAAGCAGATCTGCATTTTTTGAAATGCTGGCCCGAAATGAAAAGCATAACAGGACTTCCTATTGACTTCAGTGGAAAGGTAGGAACCATGATGGGAGTTAGGAGTCCGATACAAGCCTACACTTCAATTGACAGTCAAACTATTCCTGAACTGACAAATGGCAGCCAAGCAAGAAGTAGTCAAGCTGAAGGGTCACTAGGGAAAAAAAAAAGCTTTGAAACAGCAGTGCTAGTCTCCATGACAAGGGCTATAGTAATTGAATTTTGAAGAGGCCTGACTGTTGAGATATTAAGTATTATACACTGCATTAGTAATTACATAACAGAAGGTATTAATGATTCTTATGCAAGTGTTTGTTAAATCAGTAATTCAGATTTAATGAATAACCAATGGCCTTTGTTATAAGAAGGAAACCCACACTTCATTTCTGAGATTAATCTTATTTAAAGCAAAAATTCTCTCTCTGAATAGCTGGTGGTGTTCAGCCTAAATTAGCATCTGCTGAAGTGAGCAGTTGAGCTTCATCTGACATTTATTAGGACAAATGCATAAAGGCTGTGCTATGGCAATACCATTTAATTGTCAGGGCAATTAATTGCCACTTTGGATATCAGAATTGTCACTGAGTTTAAAAAAAAAAATAAGGGAAGAAGCTGTTGGTTGTTATGAAGACCCAGCAGAAATGGTTTCTTTTTTAACCTGAAATTGTGTCTGAATTTTATATTGCTCATAAAAGTGAGAATCTGATGGCATAGACCAGACCTAGGCATAACAGGGAAAAAGTAATCATTTTAACAGTGGTTGGTCTACTTCTTGTGACTTCAAACCAGCTCTGACTTTTATAAAAAAATACGTAAATCACTGGATGCTAAGGGCAAAGTCCCTGTATATGTTTATGATTCCCTTACTTCCCTAGAAAAAAATCAGGATTATTTATTTTCTTTTCAACTGTATTAATACATTAAAAATAAAAACCCTTGTGTCCTCATGCATTATTCTGTGAGCCTTAGTTCATTTGCTCTGCAGTTTGCATAGATCTCCTTAAGCAAATCAGATGTGTAAGCTGTCCAACAATTTGACTCTTATCTCTTACTATGAGAGCTTATTTTGAAAAATATTCATATGGTTATATTCCTCCAATATACAAGTAAACTGACCATTGCTTGAGAGGCTTCTTCAAGTGCTCTTATTTGTTGTTCTTTTTGTTCTCGAATATTTTCTAAAGATCTTTGCAATTGACTTTGCTTATCTGCCATGTAAAGTTAACATAGCAGAGCCAGAAAAAATCCAGCATAGAAATAGGAACCCATTTAGCTCAAGGCTCTGATCACAAGTGCAGTGTCTGGAAGCCTATACTCCGGCAGCTTGTACAATGGCTGCCTTTGGATTAATACAGGAATGCAGAGCTACAAGTCCCTTAATCTTCATAAAGAATGACAACCATCTCTAAATGGCTGGCGTCTCTCTTGTGTGTTCATCCCGTCCTTCTCACCTCCTCACCAAAGTGGGATTTATTGGACCCAAATGTGTCCAGATTAACTTCTACAGCCTGTCTTTTTTCATGTGTTGGTCACTTCTGTAGCTGGACAGATCAGAGAAGGTGATTAGGTGATTCTTTGCTTTATAAAGGGGGATTTTCTAATCAAACTCTAGAAATTTGATAGATTTTTATTTTGGAGATACTGGAGACCTCTGGGCTACATTGTGATCCAGTTGTGTAGAAGGAGAATTTTACTGTCTCAGCTGCCATTTACTAGCCTTGCAATGGTGGTAATGGTATAGTTTTACCATGAGGCAGATGATCCTGTCTAATTAGTGGCCTTTCTACTCTCTGAGCAGTGCCAGACAGGCTTAGATTCATTTAAAACTGTATTATAATTGAATTAGCTCCCATACATTACTTTCTGAGCAAAGATCTAGGACCTGTGGAGGCCAACACTTCAAAATTTGAGAAAGCAATACTTTTTCAGAGGCAGGACATTAAAAATATCTGCACGGAATCTTTGCAATTTGTAAATCGATTGATTTCAGATTAACTACTTTTGTTGGAATGAAAGGCAAAGAGATTGAAATGAATGGAAACTCCACATAGCCTCTACAGGTAGTTGAAATCAAACTGAAATATGATTGAAATAGTGTCAAGATGTCATGATACATCTGTGATTGCCTGCCTTCAAAACAACAGAGGCTGAAGCAAATCTGACTCAAGAGATTGCACACTTTTTCCTCATTTTGAAGGTCTGGAGCTGAACAGACCATTTCTTGTTACTCTGGGGTGCTGCAATTGGTGGCGCATATCAGTTGAGGTATCTCTATCTCCATCATGGTGTTTGCTTCTCTGACGTGTTGTGATCCTTCCTCATACTGATTTCTGTTATATCCACTCCCACAAATATTGTTACAAAGCAGTCTTTAACAACCCTCCTGTGTAATCAGCATTACCCATAAGAGCACTACTGTTGCTTTTCTTTTGTGGAGTTGTTATCTGTCATAATATCAAGGCCAGATTTTGCAGATATGCAACCATTGATGCTCATTTCCAAATCTCTGTAACATCTTCTTGTACTGTTTTGAAAAAAAGGCATTTAGTCATTCTCTGGTATCTCCTGAAGGCCATTGTTCCAGAAATGAAGCATATCGTTATTGTCGACAGAAATCTGTGGCCAGTCCTGGGCTTGATTTCTCTGCTAGTTGGGAGGTAATAAAAAAAGTTGAGTGTTACTTCTATCTGTCCTGACTCACAAATGGCTCTGAATCTCTTTAGCTACGCTTCAAATCTCCTGCTATATGAGTTCTTGATGAGTTAAACATGATGTAAATCATATTTGCCTCTGAGGAAAGGATACAGATAGCTTTTTATAACTGAGGTCAAACAATTTTTTATTTGACAGGGAATTTTAGGACATTTTAATCTTATCTCAGAAGTCAAATGTACTCCTTAAACCAGAAAGCATCTTCAGTTTGGGGCACTGTAGAAGCAGATATTCAAAATGATTAATTGATTCGTTGTCCCTCAAATACAAATACAAAATAAACCACAAACAAATCGGCATGGGTAAAGTTACACAAAAATTCTCCTCCACAAATTCAGTTCCCTGCTCTTCAAATCCATAGTATAGGAACATAGCTTTGGTCACCATGACACTTTTCACCTATAAACAGGCACATTTATCCTTTCTCAGGAGACAGCTATTTAAGTGCAATAATTTGCATCTGTGAGATTGCTTAAATTTCACAAAGCTGAGAACCATAAAAATTTGGTAATGGAGAAAACTGTAGCAAACAGAAATGGGTTTTGTTGCTCTTCAAAAGCAAATACTTGTTGTGAATGGCAGCAACTTCTAGTGTCCATAAACCTAAAGGAAGAAAAAGTAGTGGTACTCCACAGACATGGTAGTTTTCAAAGAAATGCAACCTGCAGAGGTTGTCAGGAAAGCAAAAAACCCACAATAACCCCCACACCTCTAGCATTCCACATTCCACTGATTTCACCCAGGACTGCATATTTATTTTGAGATTAATTTGGTACATGTAGTGTACGTTTGCCAAGTTTTTTTTTTTCCTATTTAAATCTTCAGTTCCAAAGCTATGTTTTAATCCTATTACTGCTAATTGAGTGAAGTCTGCAGTCTTTTTGAGTTAGGTGAAGTTCAAGTTGTAATTGGTATCAAAGAAAGGCACAATGCAAGAACTGAATATTAATATTTAACTCTTGCCATTTTATTATTTCCACTTGAAAATCACAGCAGTGGTTAAAAGACCTTTTTATGAGTTCATGAGGGTAGTGAATTGGAGACCATGGGATGAGATTTTTCATTCATGAAGCACGATTAACAAAAATTGCTTTGTAAGAAGTGTAAATGAAATATTATACTGGTGCCCAGTAATACTGGTTATAGCTACAGGTCTCTCAGTGTTCCTATTATGAAATTTTGCCTGTAGGTTAAGTAGCTGCACTGTAAAATTTTGCTTAAGGCTAATACAGCATACAAGATTCTAACCCAGGAGCTATTTTATTTCAAATCTTCCATTTAGCCTTTTGCAGATAACTGGAAAGTATACCAGTTTTTGATGATGTTTTGGTTTTGAGTACTTTTAAAATTACTGTGATTTTAAAGCAGAACGTCCTGCAAGATATGCACACAATAGTGGATTAATTGCTTATGACTGAACATAAGGACAAAGACCACCCAGGACATAGACCACCCCTTCAATTTCAGATCCCTAAACAAGTGCGTTTGTTTGCCTAAAATGAATTGTTCAAAGACACATATGGTTAATTTGTTCAAAGGTTAAAGAAATCAAAAGAAAAATGGCCATTGACTTGGTGGCTTTGGAAATATTTTTTTACCTCCTTATTAATATTTCAAAAACTAGTGAATGAAGAATTTCTGAAAGTAAGTTTTATTTTCTCTATTGTGATATTTTTTTTCCTTGGGAATTACAGGCTCTTGATTTAATCATACCCGTGGTGCATGTTCACCATTATACCCTTGGGACTGCTATAATCAGTGATTTGAGATCAAACTGGAGAGAGACCACAACACAGGAATCATTCCAGCAGCACAGTTATATCAACTATACTTCTCAGAACTGTATCTTGCTGAAATATCACAAATTCCAGGAAAAAAAAAAAAGATGCCTGAAAGGAATAAGAGTGATAAGAATGCTGGAATTCAGAGTAAACAGGCAAAGAGATCAAAACACAGAAAGGTAGCAACGAAGAGATGAATTATTAGGCAGAGAGAAAAACATTGAAAACAGCAGAGCAAAAAGGACACGGCTGATGTTTTGTATGTCGACTATTGATTTTACATGAGATATGATAACATATTGTAATCATTGCTTATTTTTTTCTATTGACATAGTTATCGGTCACATGAAGATTGCAGATAGTCTAAACAAGCCACTTGGCCAAAATATGTAACTGGCAATGAGACCAAAGCTGGTTCCAAAGTGACATATTCAATTCTAAACACTTTTTCTGTGCACTACGATTTCAGACCAATGTAGAGATAATCAAAGCTTTGTCTATTTATATACCAATTTTGCCATTAATATTTTATGTTAATTTACTGCAGTTTGTTGCATTGAAACACCTTGCAAGGTTGAACCAAAACTGGGGTCCATGCAGTCTTGTAACTTTGTGAGGTGCATTAATACGACTGAAGTCATAGACAATTCCTTACGCAAAGCAGATCTCAATTTCTTTCTAAAGGAAAAGGGAAGGTTTGGCTTTTGGTGTGTTTTTTTCTTTTCTTTTTTTTTTTTAACAGAATATTCTGAAATTGAAATTGAATTGGAACCACATGATAAATATAAGCTTGTAACTTTCATTAGTGCTATTATGAATCATGAACATATTTCTAAAGAAGAACAGACTCCACATTTTTTTCATATCTAAACCATAAATAATTGAACTGTGTCCTGCCTTTTTAATATCGAAAGAGGTAGATTATAGTTACAGGCCAAAAGATGTGAATAATTAAATATAGGTTGCGTTAGGTCTTGAGATAAGCTATGGTATCTAACACACAGAGAATGGAAAAAAAAAATTAATGCTGCTACAACGTCCAACTGACAGTGAAAATTTAGCCTTGAAAAATGCCTTGAAATTTTTACTTTTAAAAATTCAGTGAGACTGAACAGAGATAAACAATGTCATCTACTTTGTGCTACTGAAAAAGTGGATTTGGTGGCTTAAATGATAATAGTTAAAAGACATTTCATACATAGTGCTTGAAGTATCATTCAGTTCATTCAAACTCCAAATTTAATCCTGTCTCTAGATTTTTACTTTAGTTAGTAAAAATGCCAATAACATTAGAATGTAAACATTCAGTTCACCTTATAGGGGTTGGGGCCTATTGCTTCCAGCATCCTTTTCTATCTATGCTAAGCAATTTTCCTGGCACTCACTGACATTTTGACGACATCATATAAATTTTAAAGTTTCAGCCCTCACAGTCTCCCTGTAAGGAAGATGTTGCATTTTACAGGTGAAAATTTAAGATGCAGAAACACAAATTCAGCTTCTTGTAGCGTAAGGCTCAGCTTCCACAAATAACTAAATGGATCCATCTTTTTAGTCATGTAAATAATAGGAGTCTAAATAAAGTTAGTTGCCCAAGTCTCCTTCTGTGATGAATGGTAAGAGATAGGCACCTCCAGAGGAATTAAAAAAAAAAAATTAAAAATAATCCTGCCTTTATATAAAATCTCTCAGCGGTATCTGAAAATAATTCACTTTCTGGAAGTACTTTCTCTTGCTATTGTCCAAAAGACAGACTTTTTCTTAACTTGCACTAGAAAACTATCTCTTAGAAGTGAATGTCACTTGTGATGAACGTTCAAAATTGTCCAGGGACCTGCATTCCAATAGGAAATTGCACCAGACTCTTGGAAGTCTTTGTGTAGCTGGCAACCACTGAGCCCTTTTTCTTGCCACTCAGATGATCTCCCTCCAGAGACTCAGTCCACTTCTCTTACATCCAAATCTTTTCTCCTCTTCAAGTGGTATGTATTTCATTCTTCTGCGGCAGGATCAGCACCTGTTACAACAAATATTGCTCCAAAAATTACTGTGGGATGCTAAAGCTCATACTGTAGGATAGTGGTATGAACAACTTTACAATCTGCCCGACAATATGCTCATTTAACAGCCTTCTGCTCCTCTGGTGCTGACCACTGGTAGAAGTAGGACAAGATGAACTGGTAAATGTGATGTGTTCCAATATCCAACAAAGTATTTCATGTTAGATGCTCTGTGTTAATTATCTGGACTATTCACAATGTAAAAAAGTTTTCTATGGTAGTTCTGCAATAAAACAAGTGTAACTTCCCTGCAGGCTGGCTAAGGATTGCCATAAAGACCTGGGATCAATTGCAAATCCCACCGAAAAACATTTGACTTTATTGAGCTTTACTTCCGGTCTACAAAAGCAGCATTTTTAGGATTACAAGAAGAATCATTCTATGAAAGAAAATCACTCTGAAAACATTTTGAAAGCATTCCAGCCAGTGATATGTCCAAGAGACTTGGTCTGATGAGAGACACTGCTGATATGTATTTAAATCATTATTTAAAAAAGAACCATGCAAGTAATAAAACTTCAGGGGAATCCGGCTCTTTAAAGTCCCCTGTCTGTGTGAATAAAATTGAACACACATGAAAAGGAAAAAAACAAACAAATCCACAAAGCTTTTCTATACTCTTACTTAAAATCTTTACACCAAGTTAGACTGCCATATGTGCAGGGCTATTTAAGCACAATTTCTACCAAAAGGAGTGCTGATGACATTTCAGAAGTAATTCCCAAACTGCTGTGCTACAGTTAATGGACCACTCTTGTGATAACAGCAGTATTGCTTCTAAAAATGTGCTGATCTTCTGCAGATAGAAACCTCTTTCTTTGCATTATGCTCACTGATTCAAAAAACAATACTGAAACCCTTCTCTGTGGAACATGAACTTGAAAGAAATGAGGCTTAACTGGACTTTATTTTCCAAAATGATAAAAGAATAAAACGAGAATCTACTAGAAGGGGTAAGCCTTTGCCAATCATTTTTTTCTCCATATTATTTGATATTATTTAATATATAAATATACATATCATCCCCTCCATCTGCTTAAATAGCTCCTATATGTATTTGTGAGTGAGTGGAAGCATATATAAAAGTCAAAAGCTGTGAGGAGTGGCCCATTGTCACTCCATTGTATAAGACACCATAAATAAGCACATGAGCATCAGTTAGGGCCCGCAAATGTCTTCTGCATGAGTCTAATATCTGTCTATTCCTAATGGGTCAACAACAGTTTCATTACATAAATAAGGATTCTCTCACACATAGCACTTGGTAGTCAAACAAACAAGTAACATGTGATTGCTGTTAAAGGGATAACAAGACAGTGTTTACAACATTCACACTATAATTTAAGAAAAAGAATGCTATTGGCTAAAATTGACCCACTGGTTATTGTTGCAGAAGATGGACATCAAAATTAAACTCCTAGATAAGATGTGCCTTGACCAGATGCTTTGACGGGGCACATGAAGCTGAGATTTTCAAAAATGCCTACATGACTTAAAAATGCAGTCTCCAGGTCTTCAATATTAATTAATGAGGGACAAATTATCCAGCAACCAGATGAATATATATTTTTTTTTCATTTAACAGTAATGCCTAAATCTCTCTGATGTACCAACAACACTCATATAGTTAACCTGAACTACACTATCAATTATTTTTTTCTATGCTTATTTCATTCACAGTTGAAAGATGAAAGTGGATATTCTTTATAGCTCTATGACACTCCTCTAAATGTAAGCATATTATTAGTCTCTCTTGCAATTTCGTCGCTGCCATTGTTGGCCATATGCAGCCATTTGGTTCATTTTCTTTGCAGCTCTTAAATTCATCATGCATGTTTGTTCTTTCAGAAAGTATTTCTGAAATACTCACTGAAAAGGGAATTTTCCCAGGTGAAGTATTAAATGGCACTCTTCAAGACTTCAACAAATATCATATACATCTTTAATGCAATGTGTTTCAGTAAGCAAGTCACTATAATTTCAATTACTAGATCTTAATCACCAGCTAGATCATACAAGACACTGACGATATATCTGAATACTTCTAATACTTCAGAAACTTAATAGATAGATTTGAGTTTATGTTCACCAGCTTGAAAATTCAGTTTAGTATAAAATGATTAATATCTGATTTTCAAGGTTTTTTTGTGGTTTGTTTATTTCTCCTTCCAGTATTTTTAATATCAATGTTTTACTGCATCATATTTTTTCTCCTGTATGTGCCTAGAACATTTTCTACCTTTTCTGACTATTTGCTACTTATTAAACCCACTAAATTTATATTTTCAATTATATCTATTCTTACCTTCCAGATAATGTTAATACTAGGAAGTTGTTCCACAAGAATTCTTCATATTAGGACAAAATATAATGTTGTTTTTTTTAAAAATAATATTTGCTTAGAGTATTATTATTTTTATATTGTCTCATCTTTGTATCATTATAGATATGTGGTCTTGTAACTTCTCTGGGATTTAAAGGATACCATGGTGACTTAATAACTTCTCTGAAATCAGTTGAGTTTTGTATTTTGCATAAAAACTCCTAAAATTTCTATAAAATCAGATTCAATAAATATAAATACATTTGGTTTTCAGTTTTGTAAGGAATTATATTGTGGAACTCTAGTTTTTCTTCTGTTATCTCCGATGGGAATAAAGATTGCATTGTATTAAATAAATAAGAAAGATTTGAATATGCCTCACAGTGAAGCAGTGTTCCAGGAGGCTCAGTTTTGAAGTTGCATCCATCGCTTTACCAAAGCAGCAGTATTTGATGATTTTTAGGATAGCTTCCTAAAGAAATGTGGCATTTTTTTGATGGTGGTTGCTATCTGTTTGCTCATTATCAACCTTTCTATCCTTCCATCTCAATAGTTGTTGAATCTGCAGGCCAGTTTCAACAGAAGTGCCTTGAGGTGTCATGGAAATGCGCAACCGGGTAGGGAAAATAGCATAAATTATATAACAGGGAAGGAAAACTCCTAACGACTCCACAGAGTTGTGAGCAATGGCACAAAGCCAAGTGGGCTCTTGGGTTTACGTGGGGCTCTGTCTCAGGAGCCCATGTGCTGCAAGCTTCCTTCCCAGGCAACCCGTGGAAGGTGCAGTGCAGTGATCATGAGAAACAATCCAAAATAGAGTAACTGGGAGTCCTGGGAAAGAAAGCTTTAAGGGAAATACAACGGAAGTCCACAGGAACCAGTACGGTATCAATTTCACTATTCATGGACCAGCTTATTAATATGCAGCATCCAAATTATATCCTTGTGTATATGTAACATTGTAATGGGAAGAGGGACACCTGCTGCATTTTATTTATTATATTTCTTCAGCTCACACGTTTTGAGGCTGATCGTCTCTGTCTATTTTTGTACTGCAGGTTGTTAGGGTGGTGTAAAAAATCAATGCTTTTGACTGGTGTGTTGAGTTTTGAACTGGGTTTTGTATTTAGTTGCTATGCTTACAGTGTTCCACAAGTGAAAATAGACATCATTTTCCTCTGAAAACTCAAGGTGCTTCATTTACTTCACCAGAGTCCTATACAGTGCAGGAAGTTCATGGAAAACGTCTAATAATAATAACAACAATAACAATAATAATACCTGTAAGTATTATTATTGAGGCAAAGTTCCTAATCACTGGCAAAAATTTAAGACCAGAGAGGTAAGCTTTTGCTACTGTTCAAATAAGATATACTGCTTATTAGCTAAGGGAAAGGATCTAAAAATAAGATACCATTGCCAGGGAAAATGCTCAATTTCTGAATCATGTTACTGAAAGAAGAAAGATGCATTAATGTGACTAGTTTCAGACTTATATAATGTTTTTGCTGTATTTAGCAGAGAGCTAACTTTGGACTGCAGTATTTTAAATGAATTTAAGAATATAATATATATTGATATAATCCTTAATCTATTTTATTTATTGTATTACTGAGAAGATATTTAATTTGTTTCCACTTTGGAAAAATATCTGGCTTTAGCCTAATGAAGCTCGGTTCATACAAGGTTCGGATACTCAGACTGAAGTCCATTGGGGCAGTGCAATTTACATACAGCTAAGAATCTGGCTGAGAATAACTTGGATGTTTTCTCTGAGCAATTTGGTTGCTGTTTGTGCTTTTCTTCAATTCCACACCAATTGCTCTTGTAGGGAGAAATTATTTCTGTTGTCTCCTGTATTCCATATTTAGTGCAAGTTCAGTTTACCTCATGATTCTTAGAGACCCTTTATTAAAGTATTCTGATTTAGGAGTTAAATATTTATCTGTAAACTGTAGTAAGCCTGTTCACATATGAATTTCTGTTCTTCCTGTTTACCCAGGGAGGAAATAACTTATGTTTCATACTGCTTTATTTACTTATAGAAAAAGGAGTCTTGGAGACTTCAAAACTTAGCCACCACACATGACATGGGACTTCTGAAAGACCTCTTTGCACTGGGCTGCTCCTGTGGAAATTATAAGGAATGGCTCTTGACCTCAGCAACAGAGCACTTTTAGAAGCCTCAGCCATGACCAAAAGAGCTTGTAGTCAGAAGTTATTGGACAATTCTGGTTTCTTCAGCCAGACCAGTGCCCCAGTGTGCAAAGCATTATAGACATAGTGAACCACTTCCTTAAGGGCATTACAGCTAAAAAGGGCTTTATTGACAGAAAGCGCATTTTAGACTTCTAAAGTCTTAATGTCAAATCCAGCAATATAGACAGAAGTGGAGAGGAGAGCTGTAATCATTCAATGCAGATATGTTGTGTTTGGTTAAGTGCTGTTGTCAATGTCTTACTTTTCTACATTAAAAAAGTAGTTGGAACTATGTCCAAAATAAAGCTCTGAAATAAGAGCTATTCTCAGCTCTTGGGCTCACTTCAAGAAATGGGGATGGGGATTCTGGAAAGACCTGATGTATTTTTGTAACAATGAAATCTCCCTTAAAAACTAGGACTCTGTGAAAAGTGGTGGTGTGTTGGGAATTTTTTTGGTGGGTTTTTTTGGTGTTGTTTTTTTTTTTTCTTGTTTTTTTTTTTTTTTTCTGGGAGGTGTGTATTAGTTGTTTTTGTTTGTTTGTTTTTAATTGAATCCTGCAGTGTAGAAAAACAGTATTTAGAAACTCAGAAAACCGATGCATAGAAATTATCTGGTGCATAGAGACTCTGCAAATTCTCCACCATCTTGCCTCAGAGTGGGTTATTTCATTCCTGCTTTAACTGCTGTGATGTAGTTCAGAATAGTGGGGCATCAACCTGTGTGGTCAGATGCTCCCACAGCTAAGGGCTGTGTGATATTGCCTTATTTTAGCAACAGTGTAAGTAGTCATACCAGCTGCATTTTTCAAGTGAGAGAGTAGAAAGCAGGGGGAGAAAGCAGCCACATGCTGAGCTGTGGAGTCTTCTGTGAAGAGCTTTCAGAGTTTAGATCCCAGACGAGCAGTGTTCCTCCTAGCCTCCTCTACGTGGTGAAGGTATTCCTCAGAATAATTGCTAATAACACAATATTTGGTGGCTCCCGCTCTTATGTGATATATTTGGCGTTATCAAGGGATTCAGAAATCAGAGCCTAGATTTTCCAAACGCAATTTTGGCAATTTATGGATTTGGCATAAATTTCTATTTTCTTTAAGGAATAATTCTTTGGGAATATTTTAGCCTCTTGAATTTTGAACTTTGTAGTATCACAATTCCAACTCTGCACCATTGAGTTATGGTACTTTTCTGCTTTAGAGCTAGGAAGCATTCTCCTATTTCTATAAACTATCTTTATTTTCAGACATAAAAAGATTACTCTTCTTTGAAAAGAAATGATGATATCTGGTTTACCTGAATTACACATAAATGAGACGGAAACCTTATGTTTGGTTTATTTAATGAGGAGAAAGTCAAGTCATGAAGTGCAAAATATCCATACTTTATACATGGCTACAACTATATAAAAATAAATTACTTCAAAGTAATCTTGCTTTTTAGTTTTGATACTAATGTAAATTATGGAATCAAATTTGAAATAGAACACATCCATGAGTTCATGGATGATGAGTTTTGCGTTAGTCCAGTCAGCAGGTCAGGCTAAGAAGTGAGGTTAAAGACGTTTTGTTTAGACTAACAGAAATACTTTGCACACTATTCACCTGAAGATGGAGCTTGAGTGGTTCTGAACCTATACGCAAGGTAGAACTTATCTCATGGAACTCTGATTAATAACTTTCTGTTTGGACTTTTAATAGGGAAAGAAGCACTGTCTTAAGCTTATTTAGATTCTTGTGGCAGAAAAATGAAATCTATAAACAAACTTTCTTTCTTTAATCTTCCTCAACTACTCTATGCTCCTGGGTGTTTTACAGATTCTTATATAAAACTCCTGTAATTATTGAACTGTTCTTTTGACCTGGTTGCTTGAAGGATATTGGATTTCTGTTATCTGCAAATGGAGATTAGCAGTCAGATCACCTGAAGTGCTAAAACACTGCTAATTTTTTTTAAACAGATTTATTACAAAATCTTTTCATTTCCCCTACCTTGGACTTCAGTATTCACATTTAACTCATTGTAATATCTGTTCAGTGTAATTCACGAAACGCATTCCCTGGGTAAGATTTTACTAAACACTCTAGTATCTGCCATATGATGTTATGAACTGCTATCTCTGAAAAACAATAATCGCGTAGTCAGATAATGGCTGAGTTACCTAATATTATGATTTAAAATAATTAGAGCATGTTCTCTGAGGATGCTGCTTTCTGTTTATTTCAGTGACAGCTTTCTTAAAGGACCTCTTATCTATGCATATTGAATCTCAGAATACTCTCTGAGGACTCTACTTTACCTCTTTAGCTTCCAGCTTTTCAGGCAGAGCCATTGATTTCACAGTTCGCAGCCACATGGCAGAGACTACGAAGACCTAAAATTACTGACATGCCTGCAGTGGAACTGCTTAAAAAGTAGGCTATACTTAATTGCGAATAGGCTTGGTCCTAACTGTACCCCTTCTGATTTGTGCCCCCAAAATACTGTCCCCAGTTCCTAATTTTCTGGAGTTGTAGGAACAGGAATGTGGGTATCTGTGGCAACTGGAACTAAAATATGGCATTTGTGGCCAAATCCAGGAACTAGATGTCTTCTTTCCCATTTTGAGTGAAAATGAAGAGAGTCCTAAGTGTGCATTTTCTGGAATTTGAAGCCCAGGAACAATTACTGAGTTTGCAAACAGGAGCCTGGGCTTTGACCTTACAGAACAAAAAGTTTTTCTTTCCTTCTTTTTTTTTTTGTATTCTTGTGTTTATAATCGATTCCTTTTTTGTTATGAAGTTTTGGACATAAAGGCATTCCTACCACTAATATCAACAAAAAAAATATGGTATTTTCCGTTTGTTAACTACAAGACTATTCCTAGAAATTGTCTCTTAAGATATAAAGCAATATTTAGTTCTCAGTTCAACAAATATACTTGTTGACAAAAATGAAGGGTCAGGAGGGCCAGGGAGAGGAAAATTACATATTGTAAAATAATTCTCATTTCTACATATGCAGTAAAAGTACTAGACACCATGCTTGTAAATAAAGAGACAAACACGTGGGGAGGAAAACAGGTCTGCTAAGGCCAGTGATCTCCACAAAGAATGAAGACGACAATTGTAAAACATTATCTATTGAGTTCACAAACCTTCTTCAGCCTCTGTTGTACAAGCCTGAGTGAAAACATTGTAGGCAAAGCTTTAAAAGAACCTGGAGGACTGTACAAAAATGCCAAGAATTGGATTAATTGGCATAATACAAGGTGGCTGGGCACAGTTGGGGAAAGTGTCAGTGTAGGGAGAATCCCCACCAAGTAAGACTGTCTGTGCAATTAGCTATCTGAACTCTAACCCTTCTAGAATAATTAATGAATAACAGAGGGGATCAAGACAAAGACACAAAGTGATTTGGTGGGTGCTAGCGAGTAATACATCAAAGAATGCTGGTAATTGGCCCTGTGGCTTTCATTCTTTGCCCTATTTCTTTCAATTCATTGACTCAAAATAATGGGTTCAGGTTCATTATCAACAGGTTTTAGCTGCAAGAGCACAACACTTCAACAAAGCTATGATTGTAGCAGCGCTGGTGGCTAAGTAAAAAGTTGTAGACTGTAGCACACTTTCTTGAAAGGGAAAGTAGCAGCATAGTCACAGGCTTTGTCTTACATGAAACAGTTCGTATTCACGAATTTGCTCTGAGTTTTCTAAGACTTGGTGTTCACTGAGGTTACAATGCTGGAATACAGTTGGTATGGGCAGGTATGTATAACTCCACTTCAAACCCTATTATAGCAGCAGCATCTCTATTCTGTTTCTTCAGCTGTAAGAAATGAAATAGAATTCTTGACATCATGTGTCACATGTATGTGACACTATTTGCATACTAATGGAGACAGTTTATAGGCTTTTTTTCCCGCTGTTTTGGTGGCATGGCAGTTAAAGGACAATTAACTGGTTTTAACCTATAAAAATTTCTTCCTGCTCTGCAAAACTTTACTTGTGAGTTTGAAGGGGTTTTTTTTTTGGCCAGAAATGGAATCTCCATTGGTTTTTTGTTTCTAGTATAAATTCTCTTGTACGATGTTGATTTAGCTGATGAGGAGGTATTTAATAAATTAGAATAGCTTTTCATAAAGAAGCAGCAGAATATTAGAGCAGTCATCTTCAATGAGTGAATGATGTGTATTTTTGCTCTTCTGTTTCATTTTTACCATGATTGTTTCTTCTTATTTACAGACTGTAGAATATGTTGAGGTTTTTTATTCTATTACCATCATATTAAATACAATAGAATTTATGGTTAAAAACTGTATAGCACTGTGATTAAAAGCTGGTTTGGTATTTGAGAAAGCAGAGAAGTAGTTTAAATTTTAGAAGCATGCTTATGAGTACAAATGGATATAAAATTATTTTTCTTTCACGTTTAGAGGTGTTATTTTTAATTTGGGTTGATAGAAAATATGCAAAATGCTATAAGCGTTTTAAGCACCAAATTGTGCTCCATATTCTTATGGACAACAGTCTAAAAATTTCCTATTGCTGCTAACAAGTCTGTTAGGAGGTAACCACTGATGAAAGTATTGGCTGTCTAAGTGTTACAGGACACTGTTGTTTTTAAATAGCTTGAACAAAATTTATGCAGAATTTCATTTCATGAGTACTGTATTTTGTAGTTGTGAAATCATAGAGCAGAATCTTGAATAATAATAAAGTTAGATAAAAAATTTCTGATACAACTTGTGGTGTTTCATTTTGATCTCAGTCATATTTCTGAGAATAACAATTATGTATGAATTATTGAAATAAAGGTATGATTTGCCAGTGTATAGATACAGCTATAAATATGATGCATGACCAGCGGCCTCCGCCTCTTTAAATCCACTCATACTGTTTGAAATAATATTGTCACAGATGTGTGTGTAGTAGTTCTTTGTTATTATCTTTTATAATGCAGATTTATCCTTTAGAATACATGCCTTACCCAGAACTTTGTCCATGTCATAGAAAGAAGTATTCTGGTTTTGGACAAGCTTTGTTAGGATATATTCTAAATTGACTAGTCGCTTTTAATGAATTCTAAATAAAACTTCTTAGAATTTTTTTTAAACTTTAAGTACTTGTAGTAGAACACTCCTTAGCACTGGGAGCAGTGCTACAAGCCTGGTGTGACAAGGCTGTTAGTAAGAAGGTTTGCTTTCCCCTGTCCCTGATTCTAGCTGTTTTTGTTAGAGGTTTCTTGTTTATATCTCAGCATGACTTAGATGATATATGAAACACTTTGAGACAATTTCAGGATTGTTGTTCTTTCAAGTTCAAATTCTAGTTCTTATGGAGGCTTTTCATAGCACAGAGAAAGTCTTTTGTGTCTGTTTACATAGGGATGTGGATGCCACAAATATATAATCTTCAGAATAATTAATATTAAATATCACAAAGAAACAGTTGACTGTGATTTATTTTAGTCTGGCCACAGTTATACGTTGTTAAAATGAACATTTAAAAGCTATTTGTATTGTGAAGAGCCATACTCACAGTGCCCTCTGTCACACGTATAGTTCAAGATCCTGAGTTGACAAAATAAGGGTTGATCTTGTCCCAGAGGTTCTCACACTTTTTCAGAAAGTTGCTTCTCTTTTTGTATAATTTTACCTTCAAGTGAATAACAAGACTTTGGGGGAGAAGGAAAATCGTTATTAAAAATACATACAGACTTGATCAAAATAACTTTGATGGCTAGAGTGATGAGAACAGTCATTCTCTTCCTTTGACAGGTATTTTTTAGTCTGAGATTTGAGGGCACTAATATTGATTTAGAAAGCTCTGTGGCTCAGTTTTAAATGAAATGTAAAACTTTTCCATTTTCTCACCTATCAACCTGTATAAAAGAGCAGCTGCTCTTGCAGGGAAAAGCACTATTCTCACTTTGGGTGTCACAATGTATTTATGATATGGGGCTTATCTAAGCAGCTCCCCTTTATGTGACTAGGAAAGAAAGCCTATATTTAGAGTAGGAGTTCTGACTATAGCAGCTGGATACAAGTCTGGATCCCAGATGGGGATGTGGGATCTGGACTCCCTTGAGGGCCTCCTTTCCAGCAGGCGCCCCCTGCTTTTCTCCTTTCTCCTGCAAGTGACAATGGTAGAAGCCTATTTGCTGCAAGCACCTGCACAACTGGCCTTGACATCCACTTTTCTCCAGAGAAATGGCAGCAAGCTGAATATGCCTGGACAGTTGCTTGGACCCTTGTTACCCCATTGAGAGTATCCCAGAAACACACAGGGAGTTCATACTTTCTACCCTTGATGATCAAAATTATTCATATGCACTGAAAATGGATTAAGTTTGATAGCAGAACTAACCATATATGGGAAAGGCAGAGGAAGAGGGGCTGAGGAACAGTTCTGTCTCTCACACTCACCGAGTTCCTGTCTTTTAGTGAGAACAGGAACAACTCCAGGCTTTTAAGGATGTACAGCAGTTGAGAATTAGAATATTGTGTTGCTTTCTAATAGAAAGTGCATGAAGGCTGCAAAGGAGACGGGTCTTGGATGCTGAAGGTCAGTTCCTGTTTCAAAGGCTGACCTCTTTTGAAAAGAGGTCTCTCTGCCTAGTCATCCCGTAGGAAGGGACCTAGGGGCTGGATCCACGCTGGCCTGCACTCAAGGAAGTGCTGAGCTTCCATTCAAATCACTGTTTCCTGAAAAAAAAAAGGCATTTCAACATACCCTTAGGTGTTTTTGATTAAAATCGAGACATTTTCTAAAGTAGGGTCTTCATTTGGCTGGTGTTATGTGCTTGAATATCTCAAAGGTAAATTTAGCAAAATACAGACTCTTCTTAGACATGATTTTTTAATCTTCCTTTGGTGTGGTTTCATTTGGCATGCTTTCATTTGGCCTGTTACCCATTGCACAGTACCTGACCAGGACTATTAGTAAAACATGGACTAAATGGTCTGGGAGAGAAAATTCATTTTTTTTTTTTCAAATTTTCAGAAAAAGTAAAGCACAGAATGGCAGTAATTAGACTCAGGGAGTATGGTCTGTGTTTCTGTGTTTTATTCCCAACTATGTCACGTAACAACTTTACTACCAAGTCTCTCAAATATAACAATATTTACCAGGACAAAGCCTTTTGAAACTCTTAGGTGAAAGGTTTATGTAGCAGGGAAATATGAAAATAACGACATTTTAATTCATTTATTTCTCTAACAATGGGAGGGGAGGGAGATGACCTCTGTTATCAATAATGTTTGTACTTCCGTGCAAAGTGCATTCCTTAAACAAAAGAATAAGGCATCACCTCAGGATCTTAGGGAAAAGGGTGAGGATGCTGGACAGCACAGGGACACTGAACAGAGAGTCCTGATTAGATATTTCTCTTTTAAATCTGTGAGATGGAAGCCGGAGACAACAGGGAACATGCAATGAGAATATATTAAGTACCGTATCTGCTAACATGTCATTGCTTAACCAAGGAGAGAGTGACTAGTTCATCTCTCCTCTTTCCCCTAAGGCCAGGTCTTCCATTTCTGTCCTCTTTGTCACCCAGATCTCCTCCATGACGATTTATATATCATTTGCCAGAATTTTCTCTGGCTGGAAAAATTTCCCATGGAAAAAACTCACAACTTCTGTGAGCATTGTCTTTTTTTTGTGGAGCTTTCAATCCCTTTCAGCTTTTCAAGTGCCCCATGGGGAGCTAAGCTGTCCCTGTCTAGAGCAGAGCTCAGGTGAAGGCAAGTGCAGATCCCATGATTTTTTTATTTTTTGAATTTTGCAATGCTGTGAAAATAGCAAAAGTATATTTAGCATCTTGAAGAGAAAGCAGCTCTGTTTCAGTGTCTGAGGTGGACAATGTCCATGTGTTTTATCTCTATCTGATGTTTTTGTCTCTGTATAACTTTTTGTCATGCTGGACCACTTTCTTACTTGGCGATGCTCAGAGGCAGTATTAGGTTCTTTCAATATTGATGCTAAAGATTGTGTGCTGCTGCTTGAAACTCAGCCTCCTTGCTTTTGGTTTTGTATAATGCACCAAAGACTTGAGTGTGAGACCTTTCAAAGTGTTTTAGTATATTTCGAGTAAAGAGTAATTAAAACAGGAAAATACCAAGCAGGTTGTAGCTCTTCTGTTATTGCTCATGTATCTTAATTCTTAGGAATAATACAGTGCGAGAGAAAATGGGTGTTTCCCACACAGGACTCAGGGATGTAGCTCCCACCTTTAAACGTATTCAAATGTGAAAGGTTCAAACATGCCCATAGCACTTACAGCAGTTATAAAAATGGCTTAACAGAGACAAAATTGCCTCTCTTTAGCGTATAGGTACTACTTTAAAGATAAAAAAAAGGTTTAGGGGACTTAGTGTGATTTCAAGTTATTCATAATTTGGAAGAAATCATTGCATTACAAGAGCCTATCCTGATTATAGAAGTTTTTAATCTTATTCAAGATAAACATGTCTTCAACACCACATACACCTGAGTTGCCCTTTTAAATACCCAAAACCTTGATCTATATTCAGGACTTTTTTTCCTTGAGTTTCCCTGCTGTGATGAAAGAGTCATCTCATCTCGTATTAATTTTGTTTCGGTACACGGAATATTATTGTGCTATCGCGTTTGGGGCAGGTTTTCTCATATAGTTTTGAGATTTTAAAGCTGTTAAAGGAATAGCTAAAATTTCCACCTCACTTCTAAAAACCATGTTTTGTTTGTGAGAGGAAGGTGGTGTTACGCAAACTTTGCCCTGAGCAATTTTCTTTAACAACCATCGAAAGTCAAATATAGAACCAAATTTCTAGTAGTTCCTTAAGAGACAAACCTTGTCTCCACCCTTCATGGGACGGGAAGTAGGATGTGTGAAGGCCCTGAGTGCTTGCTTCTCTCGGCATTACTGACCTCCAGCCGGCCGGTCACGTCTACCACCCACGGTATGGGTATGGAGCTAGGGTGAGTACAGGGACAGGCAAGTACCTGCCTCCAGGGATCATTCTGCTCCTCGATAGAGGGGACAACCAGCTGGCAGGGTCTAACCTGGGTTCAGGGATTGCAGGAGAGGGTACAGGGACTCATAGTGATGGTGGCAGCGTGGGGGAGATCCGAGCACCCATTCCAGACTGGCAGGCAGCAGCACCCTGCTTCCTGGCGGGGGTGTGTGAGAGCGGCAACTGCACTACAAGGCTTAACTGTGTAGTCATTAATAATCGATTTTAATGCTCATAATTTAACTGCCATTGAATTTGCGGTGTATTTTTGCAGCAGGAACTGGTTAGTGAAAAAAGATATTTTCAATGCCCTCTGGATTTGAACTGCAGTACAATTAAACTATTGTATTTCTATAGCTATAGCATTGCACCATAGCCAACTGGGTTTGAGTTAGACCATTAACTTAATAAACTGCTTTCTGAGAAGACAAGAAGAGTTCATTTCCTTGTTTTATAAAATTAAATTTGCTGTACTATATAAAACAGTACATGCTCTTTAGTGCTCATTTACACAAAGCTTCTGTTGAGTTCAGTGGAAGTTTTGCTGACAAATTTAGAGCTGTATGCAAATAATATTTACTTCAAACTACACTTTTCCATTATGCAGTTTACCCCTTCCCCTCATACATTTTTTATTTAATTATGAAATAACTTACAGAACTATGAGGACTTTAACAATCATGTCTGTACAGATATTAAGCCCGGGTATATGCACTTATAGACAGCTATATTCATTCACAATTAAACTCTTCACCATAAAAACTTCATTCTAAATATAGAGGATTTGTCCCTAAGGGAAAGGAAAATAAAACGCACTGATCTAAGGAAAAAAAACCAAAACACAATAACTCTCTGCTGTCTGCAAACCTATAATTACTATTTGGTATCTAAAGAATTTAATTGTGCTTGGTTTTTTTTGCCTTCATGGTCATTGACAAATCTCTCAAATTTGGATACCCAAAATGTAAATGAAATTTCAAAGCCTGAAAGTGATTTAAGAGCATGTTCTACAGTAAAGATCAGTGGGGACTGGCATTCCTGAGTCACTTTTGTGGTTCTCACAAGAATATCCTGAATGTATAATTTCACATCAAAGTCAGTATGCTCCTTGCAATGCTGAGGGGAGCAATTGACTTTTGGAGAGCTGCACACAGAGGTATTCTGGTACTACCATGGCAACTGACAGGATCAAGTACTAATTTAGATGCCTAATATTAAATCAAGGTAAATTTAAAAAATCCATACGTATTTATCCCATGTCATATTATAAAGCTGCTCCTAGTTAGCTCATCTTATCTGGGTCATTCTAAAAGTTTTGACATCTGGGCTAAGCCAGTAATCATTGCGGAGAAGCAAGATCTAACATAGAACAATCAACCTGCCTGTTTTAGACATAATCAGGATGTAATTCCCTAATTTAATCCAAAACGTGTTCTGGAAATGACATGCAGTTGTATGGAAGAGACAGAGAAAAAAAAATCTAACGTTAGATTCGAAGCCGTTCTTTTTTTCTTCATATTTACCTACTGCATGTTTGCCAACCTGAAGAATGCCCAATACCTTTGCTGAGTAAGATAAGACAAATGTGACCACCAGTCTTGGGGAATAACACTTGCTTTACTAGAGATGCACTTAAGTACTGTGCTCCAGGATAACTGGTCATGTTGGATTGAATGCAAGTGTGAGGGTGTAGATGTAAATGTAAATTGTAAATGCAACTTAAATTGTAATTTGCAAAATTGTAAACGCAAGAAAACAAAGAAAGAAAGAAAATAAAGAAAGGAAGAAAACAAAAGTGCAAGTCAGAAGTTTTTAAACCAGGTTAGTAAAAAGACAAAATTATCTTTGAACTGTGTTTTTCTCCAGTATGTTGGGTTTTAATCCATCATTCTAAGTTGCTTCACCTTTATAGAACAGTATAGAATTGGAGTGCTGCAAAACCACCTTGAAGAAGTAAGTGGTGAGCAAGTAGGCAAAGGCCCAGAATTTGTTTCATCAGTCGTTCTGTTACTTTTGGAGGCTTCTTGGGACTAACCAATATGTTGCCCATCTAAGTGATAGGTAGATGGGCTAGGTAGTATTGTGGTCATATCTGCCTGTAACCAGCCTTGTTCCAGATTTTGCCGAGTTGTGAAAGCAGGGGAAGCAGCACAGGGCTTCAGGCTGTTGTCAGCAGAAGGCTGGGAACTGAACAAACTCTTTCCTGCAAGCTATAATTATGCTATGGTTCAGTAAAGGAGCGCTTGCAAAACCAGACACAGCCGAGTGCAGTATAACCTTGCTGATCAAGCAGCCGTACCCATTGGGATCTATTATCTTTTCATCTCAGCACAAACTAGATAGGTGTGTTCAAAACATGTTGACCTGTTGTTTCTTTTAGGAAAAAATTAAGTGTAGGCTAAGGGGAAGCTGCTTCTCAAGTCTCAGGTTACCCATGTTGTTGGAAATACTTGTTGTTTTCCTCACTTTCACATGGTGATTCAAAGCTTTTCTTCTGCAGAGGATATTCAATCAAGCTGCTTGTCTTTGCATAAATGGAATCCCCCTCTTCACCTCCCTGTGTGGCTGGATGTGCTGCAAAGGGTTTAGGTCATGAAGCGAGACATTGCCACACAATATCATTTCCCCCTTTTGGGGTATTTCATGAATTGTGGCTTTGAATGAAGAGTAAATCTGCTCAGTTAAATCAAATCCAACCAAATTCAGATAAAACTTTGCATATTAAAGGTCTAAATGGCAGCACAGACTGTATTAGAGAGACTTCATGTGCTCTCCTGTCTGTGTCCAGAAGTTGGATGTCTTAGCCTGAGTTACTAATGCCTGAGTTAGTAATATCTTCTACAAACAGAGTAGAGAACTCAGGAGACCTCCGTGCAGTCCTCAGTTAGCTGTCTATGGCTGTTCACATAAATCACCTCCTGGAGATTTCTGTCCAGTAAAAGGATCATCTCAGGTAGATGTGTCTAACTTTGAAGTGTCTAAACTTGGGCAAGATAAATCCTGTCAGGTAAAAATGCATGGCTAGAAATAGAGCTTGCCTTGAAGAATTTATCATTTATCTAGGGACAGCAGGCAAAAGGGCAGCAGAAGGACGGCACAGAGACGTGATGGGAATTGGCTAAAGTGACCCAGCCCCTCAGTCACTGTGTGAGATTGCACCCTTGCTGTCCTGAGACAAACTTCTTCACCACGTATCTTGGATCCATTTTAATCTGGTGTATTTTATTAATTTTGTCATGTTGCTCTGAACTTCCTTGTTAAACCAGAGTGTTAAGCAATAGCTGAAAGCCTGAGGGTGGGGAAGGGGAGAAGGAAGGATGAGAGAAGACTTCTCACACTTCACAGCCTAATCTGAAAAAGGAAGTGCTGAAAGTTTTGCAAGACAATCAGACACTCAGAAAAACAGTTCAACCTGTTTTGCAGCCGCTCTCAAAGCCAGTTTATTGGATGCAGTGAGCCAAATGCAGTTCCACTGCAAACCAGTTCAGCAACAGACTTTACTGCAGCTACTCTCACTTGTACTGGTTTGAAAATGCGCAGATAAACAAGGGAAGCGCTATTTTTTCTGATTATTGTATAAACTGATGATGACAGCGCTGTAAGTGGAAATTAGCAGTCTATAGCACATGCTTTACGGGTTGGAAATGTGGAAAAGCCCTTCAGATCACTTTGCACTTTTTCTCAACTTCCATTGGCTAAATGTAATCAATATGCCTGATAAGCATGAAATATTCTTCTAGTTGTTGGGCTGTATTTTCAGAAATGCAATTGCTTTATCCGCCTTATAGATGGTATGTGAATGTACCTACGAGGAATCAGTAGACTATACTGACAGTCTTCAACAACAGAAGTGTTCCACTGTGAGAAAAATGAGAGAAAACAGAAACAAGATGAAAATAATTTCAAAATTCACCACCCAACAGAAGCATGGATGAGATGACAGACTCAAAAGATGAGAATTAGGAATGATTTGTAGAATAAAATAAAAGGAAAGATGTTGATAAAATTTAAAAACATCAGCATTCTAGGTGTTTACTTAAAAAAAATTTAACCTGTGAATCAGGTAAATTTTGCCTCCGTGTTCTAAAATGAGTCTCCTAATGAAAAACTTCAATGTTCTTTTTCATCTTAGCTTTCAATCTTCCATCTCTGAGCTTGTCATCTATTTAAAAAAAAAAGTCTAAAAATAGGACAGTGAAATGTAATGACTTTGAGCAGTAATGGTATGACTCAGACTACTTTTTCTTAGAGTCCACTGTCAACTCAAACTAAGGGTGGCCTCTTTTCCGTTTTAATTGCTAATACTAGGCTATCTGTCTTGCAGAACTTTGATAAAGACAGCTCAAATTTTTGTTGTATAAATTATGATGCCACATAAACTTTAATTAAAGGGATCTAGATACTCACCTACTGTATCTCAGGATTTAATGAAATGAGTTATAGTAAGTCGTGTTCTCAGCCAGTGTGACCAGCATACAAAAATAATGATGGTCATTTACCTTACTCATGTGAGATAACTGCAAAACTATATAATTGAGAGCGCCTGTAGCTCATTAATATACTTAATGTTCATAAAACAGCCTTTCATAGAATCATAGAATCATAGAATCATAGAATCACAGAATCATAGAATCATGGAATGGTTTGGGTTGGAAGGCAACTTTAAAGGTCATCTGGTCCAAACCCCCTGCAATGAGTAGGGACATCTTTAACTAGATCAGGTTGCTCAGAGCCCTATCCAGCCTGACCTAGAATGTTTTCAGGGATGGGGCATCCACCACCTCTCTGGGCAACCTGTTCCAGTGTTTTATCATGCTCAAGTATTTCTTCCTTATATCTAGTTTAAATCTACCCTCTTCAGTTTAAAACCATTACCCCTTGTCCTGTCACAACAGACCCTGCTAAAAATACTGTCCTCATCTTTCTTATAGGCTCCATTTAAGTACTGAAAGGCTGTGATAAAGTCTCCTGAACCACAGTAAAATGGTCCCACTGCCACATGGGAAATTTTCAAGCTCTATTTTCATTAATGTTGCAGGACCTTTGGGGTAACATAATTCCTGCGTCTGGTATCTGGATACTTGAGATCTCATACAAAGAAGAGTGTCTTGATGTAGGTGGTGCTAGGTGTGAGGCTGATACCACAGTAAGAGAAGCTTTTTCCCAGTCTATTTAGGGAACAACAGGTAACTGGAATTGACTCTGCCACGTGTGCCAAATGCCTCTGGGGTGTTTCTTGCTCCTTCTCAGAGTGGATGATATTGGGGTTGCTGCTCAGAGCACCTATGAGCTGGAAACAAAGCTACTCTTTCATAAAAGAATCCCTGAGAAAAGACAGAACCTAAATATCATCTGTCTCCTCTGAGGAGTAAATCTTCTGAAAGTGCCTGTGGCTCCCACAGGTAAAGGGAGTGTGTGTGTGTTACCTGAGTGCCTACAGATGTTTGATCCAGTCTGCAACTTCTTGTGGTTTACAGTGAAGTCCTTGAAAAAAAGCTGTCTGACCAATTATAAACATTAACTGGAATATTAGTTTATTTTTATACTTACTAACATGACAGCAAGTTGAAATACTCCTATTTTTTAACCAAACTGAATTAATGAAATTTGTATTTTTCTTTATGCATGACTCCTGTTCATTCTGCAAAATGCTCAAAGGGTTAAATTAAAGATGAAATAGAGCACAGGAACATACAGGAGAGCGTCCACCTCCTTCAAATCATATTTAAATGATAAAAAGCCTTTCTACAGGGTTAGATCCAAACTGTAGATTTCCTGTTACATTTAATAATGTAACTTCATACATAATGATAAAACTTAATTCTTGCAAATTCAATTTCTGTAATTACTAATCTTATTTATGTCAGAAAATAATTGAAGTTATTTTGTGTTTGAATATTGTTTAAAGTTGACTGTTTTTATGGACAAACATTTTTCTATTTTTTTTTTTTTCTCACAGGACTTTAATTTTAAAGATCTTCTTTCATGTTAACTCTATTGACTTTTCTCCATATTACTGTTTCTGAATTCATACTATTGCAATTAGATTTTATTTTAAATTTTAGCTGAGAAGAAATTACATTACATTTATGTGTTAGGGAGCTGTGCTGAGAGCATGTGACAATGAAGACAATCATGATTTCAGATTTGGAAAATGTCAACAGCTTTATTAAATGAAATTAAATAAGATAGCTTCAAAGATGTTCATATTTAGCAGGTACTGAAAGTCTGGGAGTATCATTGCTGCTTTGCTTTCGTCAGACAGGCACAAAGAAAACTGCTAAGGAAATTAAAAACATATAAACACTGTTGCTATTTAAGATTTTTTTAATGTAACTTTATATGCCTGTGGAATTCATCACTACAGATGTGCAGTCTTTGTGCAAGAGAGGAATATTCATAACTGAATGTTATGGAACATTAAAGTAGAACATCTTCAGAGAGCTGCTATTCATAACTTCCTATGTCATCATCACTAATTTTCAACTGGAAGTTGCCAATCACTAACTTTCAGCTCAGTGAATCCCATCATTAGTTGGAATGTCTGTACGGCTGTTCTGATGATACGATTTCTCTTCCTTTTCCTGAATACATGAAAATGGACAGTATTTGAGACAAGTAGATAAGTTGGACTAGTTTTCCTCATCGTTATATTAACTAAAGCTACCTTAACCGAGCTTGGTTTGTCCAAAACCCATGGGAACTCAAGGCTAAGGGACAAAAGCAAACTCTGATTAGATAGATATATATATATACTTAATCCATGATACAGGATTAAAACACAGGTCAAGGAATTGGTTCTTACTGGCTTCCACAAAAATTAAGTACTTAAAAAGAAATGATCCAACTAGGGCATGGAATAAAGCTCTCTTGTTCTGTTGATGGAGCATGACAAAGACATTGCTCGTGAAACTGCAATAATGTCTTAGAAAATGGAATTACAATTGGCGAAAGTGATATTTCAAGTGCTCCTACAAAGACCAGAAAAATAGACTATGATAAGAATCAATAAATAGCCAAACTATTGCAGTCCTCATAAACTTACAGTGAGATTGAGAGTATGCACAAGAGCTCAGCAAAGATGAGTAGTCACTGCGTGCAGTATCCAAAGGAATTCTCATCAGTCTGCATCAAACAGTCATGTTTCTCTTTGCGTGGTAAGGATCAATACTCAACATCTCTTTCTGCTGACTCTCACACTTCCTTAAAGTACTGTGTCTGTACAGAATCTGAAGCTGCTACCTGCAACTGGGACAAAAGAGATTCAGAGACTGAACCTAACTTTGTTCTCCTGTAATGGTCTTTTTTTCTCTGATTTGAATGTCAGTGTTAAGTTTTGTTGTTTTGGGTTTTTGTTTGTTTGTTGTTTTGTTTTGTAAAGTGCACATATTACCAGTTTTAGCAGGATGAAACTGAAACAAAATCTATGAATACTATCATGCAATTTATGTTACAAGTCACTTAAATCTATAAGAGTTGGCACACTAATTAATTTAGTTTTGACTAAGAAATACAAAGCACTTACTCCTCCAATGCATGAACAGATTTCTATGATTGAAGAAGCATGCATTTAATTCTAGCTTTGTGTGCCATGTCTGCACATGGTCTCCAATTCCTGAGCTAAAATAGCCTTATGTCTGGACTTCTCCCTCTAAATTCACATTTAGAAACTTAGAAGTGTTCCTAAGAGTGGCCACTGCCTATAGTATTTTGGTGGTGATTTTCCATACTTAAAAGAAGCAGTTCATTTGCACTGAATGTCCTAAAGAAAAAGTGAAACGTAACTCTCAAAGAACGTGAGTTGGAATATTTTGCTCCATCACATGTGTGAAATGCATTGATCTACAACTTCAGAAGTATATGAAGAGCTGGACATAAGACAGCAATGTGTGCTCACAGCCTGGAAAGCCAACCATATCCTGGGCTGCATCAAAAGAACCATGACCATCAGGTCGAGGGATATGATTCTGCCCCTCTACTCTGCTCTAGCTGGACCTCACCTGGAGTACTGCGTCCAGCTCTGGAGTCCTTGGTATAAGAAAGACATGGGCCTTTTGGAGCAAGTCCAGCATAGGGCCACAAAAATAATCGGATGGATGGAACCTTTCTTTGTAGAAAGACTGAGACAGTTGGGACTGTTCAGCCTGAAGAAGGAAAAGCTCTAGGGAAACTTTATTGTAGCCTTTTAATGCTTAAAGGGGGCTTGCAGGAAAGATGGAGGTAGACTTTTTAGTAGGGCCTGTAGTGATAGGAAGAGGGGTAATGGTTTTAAATTAAAAGAGAGTAGATTCTGGTTAGGTGTAAGGAAGACATTTCTTAAAGTGAGTGTGGTGAAACACTAGAACAGAGAGATGGTAGATGCACCATCCCTGGAAACATTCCAGGTTATGTTGGACAGGTCTCTGTGCAACCTGATCTAGTTGGAGATGGGAAGATGTCCCTGCTCACTGCAGGGGAGTTGACCTTTAAAGGTCCTTGCTAACACAAACTATTCTGATTCTCTGATTCTGTGAAGTAATGTCAGGATTGTTATTTCCATGTGTCAGCCAGTGTCCTGACCCATGTATAACAAATGCTGAAAACTAACAGTGTGCTTGCATCCTGTGAAACACCACAATGGAGAAGAAAATCTCGTTCCCATTGTAGTTTGTTCAGTCTGTTCATTAGGGTTGTGAAAAGTAGCCCTTGAAGTTTTGGCATCTTCCTTTCACTAGGTAGGAATTCAAATAATGCTTAACCCACCTCAAAGTTCTGACTGCATGAGGGGTTAGTGGCCCTATGTACTCACTTTAGGTATTTGGGTGTGGTGCATTTAGACATCTCTTATGCTCATTAAAGCTGTGTTGCAGTTTCTTAGTTGTGGTCATGGACTGATGAGTAGGACTGACTCCTACCCTGCTCTGAGAGAGCTTGTGTTGTCTACAGAGTCCTACTGATGGAAAAGTGGTGAGAGTGAGCAGGGAATGAAGGTCATAATTTCAAGGACGCAGAGGCGGCAGACTTTTGTCTCAGTTTGAGAGGAAAGCTAATTTAGAAACATCAATAATCATAATAGACCTCACTTTTTCATTTTAGGATATAAAAAATACATATTGAAGCCAATAAGATTAATTAATATAATAAGATTAGAAACTCAAGCGTATGGAGAGTTTTCAGATAAACTGCAAGTCTTTTTTTCTGCTTCAAAGAGTCTCTGTGAGTTTGCCTATCTATAGGATGGCATGTATGAGAAGCAGAGAGAAATGCATACCTATATATATTTGTATGTATTATATATACTGTCTATAAATTACCATTTAAGATTATAATTTCAGTTATTCCTTTACTAAATAGAGAAATGGGAAGGAGATTTTCTCTGTTACGATTGAGTAAACGTCAGTTGTGTTGACCTACCCTACAGCTTGGTCATCTCCCACTGGGGTATGTGTTACCAGTGCCATGGTAGAGCTGGATCTGCAAAGAGGGCCTGTGCAGGAAGACTATTTGAAGAAAAGGTCAGAATAAGAGACAAACTCACCAATAACAATAGACACTTTGATTCATAGAGAAGTGTTTATTAGATTTTTTTTTTTTGTATGACTGGAATATTATATAATTATACCACTGCAATTTAATTCAGTCACTCATTCACGAGGAGGAATTCTTATAAAAGTGTGTAAGACCCAGTTAGAAAAAAAATAATTAATATGAATGCTCTAAATGTCTGTCTGTCTGCCTTTGCTCTGTGCTCATGGACTGAGCTCTCATTTGGAAGGAAGAGTAGAAGGAGAGAAGAATAGCAGATGTTTTCAAGTTAAGCACTGCCTGCTCAGCTGTATGATATCTATACCACTTTATGTGTATGAATGAATTCAGAATTTCCTCATCTGAAAATGAAAACCAGCCTTTGCAGGGCAAGTAAGACTGACAGAGACAGCTTTTTTCATAACTAGCAGCTTATCTGCTCTGCTTCTTCTGAAAGGAGTCACACTAAAGCAGGAGTCACTGTGCCTTTGTCTATTTACCATAACTCGTAGATACATTTAGAAACCATATCTCTGTGGGAATATAAATCTGTATATAACATTTTGGATCTAAACTAGCCAACGAGTGGTTTTTTGGTCTCGATCTTACTGAGTGCTGTTGTTTCAGAATTACTACACTGGAAGATGCAGGTCTACAAATGTGCTGTAGTTTTGAAAAACTGTCTGCATACATTAACTAGTCCTTAGCCACATAGTCCTATTGTGCAAATGCTGCATAATGTTGTATGGATTTGAGGTGAGCCCCAATAATTGAGTAACTGGTGTTCCAGGTTGAACCTGATGCAAGTGCTTGTGGCGTCTGCCCGCCTTCTTCCTACCTCTGTCTCACTTTCATAAGCAATACAATTCACACACAATTTTTTTTTTCCGTTAGAAAATTTGAACAGTTGGTGCCAGCCTGCATAATGACTGGCTATTATAAAGCCTTCTTTTTTATTAGCAAAAGCGCTCTGAATATTCATAAAAAGTTGACATTATTTCATTAGCTGTTGCAGGTGTATGAGTAAGCCTACTGAAAAGGGTATCATGCTCTCAGTTGGATGTTTCTAAAACATGACTTCCCACAAGCACAGAGGACCACATAGCAAGGCAATTAATAGGCACTGAATGTGTATTCCCAGTCTCTCGTTCCTGCTCTTTCTTGTTAGTTCAGAGCTGTATTTATTATTACTTCTTTTATAAGTCTGTGAGATCCCAATCAAGCACTCCAACCGATAGACACAAATGGGTGTCAAATTTCTCAGCCCTTTTGACTTTCTCACTTTTAACAAATAGATTTTTTTATATATTGGATTTTTACTACTATTACAGGAACAAGACTTTCAGAGTTTATTTCAAAATCAGTTGCACTCCAGGAGCTCAAAAATTTCCAGTCATGTTCAAAGAGCAGGAAATCTGGCACATTTAGATGCTGGTGGTTGTAACTATTGGCTGGTTGTGGCTCCTGAGCAACCTGTGATGTGGGGCAAAGCCTGAAATTTTGTTCTGTATTTGTGAATTATGTAGCATGAGGTGTTTCTGGTATATCATAGGCTCTTAGGAGTGCCAGGGTTACTGAGTGTCCATGTAGTGCATCTTCACGTATCAAGAAGATTGCCGATGCTGGGCGGGCAGGATGGCAGGAAGTAGATAAAAGTGGCGATGATGGGCTGAAAGCCAATTTCATTCCTTGCTTGTGCTCTTCTGCTTCTCTGTGCTGCTATACTGCAGTTAATAATTAATAATAAGGTTTAATGGACAGTTTTGGCCTGTTGACATTTTGAAGTAGTATAAATGGATGGAGAGCTTGTGATGAGAGAGTTAGGACGTGCAAAAATCGTCTTGTATTGGGCTCATGGAAGAGCTATTACAAAGGAAGTTCCATAAATCTCTGCTGTAGTGAGCATTAATCAGTCTGGGGGCCTGATGCATGTAAGGAAATGTCCTAGTTTTCCCATGAGCTTCAGAGTTGTGCTTTCAAGAGCAACAACTACTTGCTGAATTTTGGCCTCTTGCCCCAAGAGAGTCCTCTGTTTTTTGGCCATATAGGCATTGTTACCAGCCTCAAATACACCCTAACTCTGTCACATCCTATGCTGAAAGAGTGTCAATATTCAAAAGCAAATAAAAATGTCACAGTAAAGACAAATCATCAGATTTTTTTTTCTAAATTCTGTGCTTTGCAATAAAGCTTCAGCAGTTGAGGTTTATGATTCTGAACATTATTTCCAAGTCCCTATGCTTATTTTTATCCTTTGCTTTTCACCTCCACATGGATTAGCAGCTACCTGTGAACTTACAGCCTGCAGATCTACAGAGTATGTTGAGCTGCAGATCAATAGAAAGCAGCTGCTTAGCATCCCTACATCATCCTACACAGAGCAACACACTCCCAGCACATCACTGGGGGGTGAAGCAGACATGCAGAGTGGTGCTGAGGGAGCAGAGGGATGCTGATCATATATTCTGTCTTCCTTGTTTTTCTTGATCAGTGCTCAATTGTTCCAGAAAATAGAAATGCTATAATAGTGATCCAGCAGGAATAATTTTCAAGATCTAGACTCAGAACAATTTTTTGCATGTATTTTTCCCATGAACCAAATAGCCAGATCTCCTATTATGGAGATTAATTGTTCCCATGCCTCTCTATATGTTGTCTTGCTGCTGTGAGAGGCAGGCCTACTTCTATATTCTTAGTAGAGTACTGTGGCTGAGACTAGGCTATTAAAATATATACATATATCTATGCACACACACACACATATATAGCAGAACTAGGTTCTAATCCCAGCGCTATCTGAACTAGCCTTATACATACTCCCAGGTATTTTGGCTGTAAAACTGGTGAATGGATTATCCTCCAACGTACGCAGCCTTTTTTTCATATTAATGGCAGTGAGCAGTAGTGAAACATTAGGAGCAGCTGGTGGACTTGCTGGGACCACAAGTCGTAGTGTCTGTGTCTGGGCTTAGATGGGACTTGTAGCTGAGTACTACTGCAGGAGCTGGGAGAGGAGCCATGTCTTCCTGGGGTAGATTCATAAGCTGTATTTTTTTCCTACATAAGGCTGCAAAAGCCATAAATTTAAGCAGAATAGTCAGCTGTGCTCCACACAGTGATTGGGGTAAAGGCGAGACTGTGGAGTTTTTTGCGTTGTGGAGTTTTTCACATGGTGGTAGTTCTGCTACTTGTATAAACAAGGCTTTTAAAATACAAATTTTAGGGGTAAATGGGAAACAACTAATAACAGTTTCCTAGTATGTGAAGCTAACTTAGAGATTCTTGAAATGTTTTTGGCAAGCAGGCTTGACAGAAAGATATTTTGTGGACATGTTCCACCATTTCATTACAGACTTATTCTGAGCTACTAGAACTATCCACACTTCTTGTTCATTAGACCATATCCTAGTACTCTGTTCCTTAACTCTCATATAGGTACAAAAAGTGGAGAGAAATAAAAAAGCCCCAAATGCAAATAATTTTTTTTTGTATTGAAGACACAGACTTTAGAAAAATATAAAAGAGTAGCTTGTCATCATGTGTAAGTGAGCTTAGCTGCCTTTGACTCCACTGCAGCTGCATTGATTGACACAACCTAAAGACCTGAGTGTATATTTTAAAAATTTATATTTCTCTCATATTTTTGAAAGCAAAACCACTGTTCAAGTCTTTCTTTTAAAACAAAGAATGCATGTAAAACGTGTTCTCTGTGTTCATCAGACATAGTGTTGAATTTGATAGTCCTATCATTTGTAAGCTACATATATTGTTGCTTTAATGCATTCCCTCACTACTTTGATAAAAGCCTTAAGATGTTGCCACTAGTCCTTTGATGTTTCCTTCTGATGTTGCAGTACCTCTTTTTTTTTCTTCTCTTCCAAAAAAATCTGTTTTGCATAAACGTGAGCAGGCAGGACATTTCTAGTTAAGGATAGAAACATCAAATTCTGTCAATAAAAGGACAGAATGAGAAGGTATATCCAGACTTTTATATACTCTTATCAAGCTCTTAAAGATTAAAAATTAATCTGCTTGGATGTTTACATTGCAAAGATTAAAACAAACATTTCACTAGTTCAAAAAAAAAAAAAAAGGAAACCAACTTAGGCTGTAGTGAATTTCCTTGTGATGCAAGAGTTTATTTCTTAATAGGCTGTTATAGGAACTCAGAGAATAAATCCTATGCTGGTAAGAAAATATTTGCATGTCTACTCTTGTCCATAAACTATCAGTCTACTAACACAGATTAATTGGTTGTCATAGAATCACAGAATAGTAGGGATTGGGAGGGACCTCTGGAGATCATCTAGTCCAACCTCCCTGCTGAAGCAGATTCACCTAGATCAGGTTTCAAGTTGCACAGGAATGTGTCCAGGTGGGTTTTTAAAGTCTCCAGAGAAGGAGAGTCCACAACCTCTCTTGGCAGCCTGTTCCAGTGCTCTGCCACCCTCACAGTAAAGTTTTTCCTTATGTTTTGGTGGAACTTCCTGTGTTCTAGTTTGTGCTTGTTGCCCCTTGTCCTATCACTGGGCACCACTGAAAAGAGATTTGCCCCATCTTCTTGACACTTGCCCTTTCGATACTGATAAGTATTGATTTTATTTTTATATTTAGCTTCAAAGCTATATTTCTTGTCTTGAAAAATAAGATTGGTCTTTTTTTACTTGGTGTAAGTAAGGGATTAGTAGTAGTAGTAGTAGTTGTAATAGTATTAGGAGTAAAAGTATAAGAAGAAGAAGGAGATAAGAAGAAAGATTTTTCAACTAAAGATCCCAGTGAAGAGGAGGTGCCGTTGTCCCAAAGATTTTCTGAAATGTAAAGAAAATAACAGTAACAATAAATATTATCATCACTTACTTTTAGCAAGGAAAATAGATCATATCTTTTGCTCAAAGCTATATAGGGAAAATGTAGCAAGGGCAGGGACCGAATACACAGAACTCCTGTGTGCCAACCCACTGTAATTTAAATTACTGGCAAGTGTTGTGGAAAGAGTGATTTTCCTATGAATGGCATGACTGTTTTGCTGCATTCAAGAAGAACCCAGTGTAGTGGAGCCACAACATGGTCTGGTGATTAAAGAATGCTAACTTAAGCCAAGAAATGCCAGCTTGTCATCTTGCTTCCTCCAAGACATACATGTCATTTGGCTAGGCAAAATTTTTACTGTTTTGAAGAGCAGGACATGAGAAACCATATAGGTTTTAGCTATAAACTGAAAATTACAAATCCTTTTAAAATGGTTTTATGATCAATTCTCAGAATGGAAATAGGCATAAAATAGGACTTCTTTGTCACACAACCAGAGTGGTACGTTTCTTAAGGACTTATTTCACAGGTCGTTAATGCAGGATGTCTTTGACAATTACCGCTTAAAACTTCAGTCATACAAACAATTGTCCATGTGAATATTCCCTTGAAATAAATGAAAGCCCGTGGTAGGATAAAATGGGAAAAGTGTAGGTAGTTGCAGGATCAGGGCCTAGAAAGTTATTAGCAAGAATAAAGGCATTGTTGTAGCAATAAGCAGTGATTAAACAAAACCAAACAATCTCCCCACTCTCACCCACCTCCACCCCATCCCCAATAAGATGAAAATAGGTAGAGACAAAGTAAGCTCCTGATTAGCTAACAGGAAATTTGGGAGTTGGAAATAAGTAGGTTAAATAAAAACTATTTGATTGAGGAATCAAAAATTATGCAACCACAAAAGATTCTACAGAAACAGAAAACTGGAAGGAGCCAAGTGATTCTTAAGAAATAATATTTGTTAAATGCACTTATATATTCATCTTACCTCAAGCTTTTGCACACACCTTCTATCTTCTCTGTCTTGTTAAAGCTATTGAGTTTGGACTTTGGAGGATGGAGACATGGCCTTCAACTTCCATTGCTCACTAGTAGAGAAGGCCACAACTCTGAAAGGTCCCATTTTTTTTTCCATAATCTGCAATACTCTGCAAGCTGTTTTGTCATATCGGTTGATTTGACTGTACAGCTGTAAAACAGAATCTGGAATTTATGCCGTTGATCAGAGTGTGAATGATATCCATATATGAAGACTTGTATGGAGACTTCTATTTGCTACTGCTGTTAAGGCCACTTCTTGCTGTAATCTTCTGTCTTCACCTTCTTACCAGCCTTTCTCCTTCTCTTACTCTCTACACATTTTCTCCAGAGGCAATGTCCAGATCTGAAGCCTACTGAGAATGTTACTGCACAGCAGTCACTGGTACCATGAATCGTTTAATTTGTCTTGTTTCTATGAAGAGACTTCTTTTCTCTATCTGTCACATCAAGGCAATCCCAGAGTGTTTCATATTAGTTCTCCTAGATGGTGGGCTTTAAAATTGGATTTAGGAAACTAATGGCTATGCTCATCTCTCTTGTAACACACACTTTGTATTATTAAAGCCTAAATGCCAGGACTACTGGACATCTGCTACACCAAAACTGAGATTGCATGTTGAGTTTGGGAGAAGAAATGTTTACTATGGATTTTTCTTGTGGCTTTTACTGAATTCTCAGCCAAAAAAAATCTGTTAGTTCCTCACTTCTCAGCATCCGCAGTACGGTTATTAACCAAATTGGCTGTCATCTAGGGCTGCTCCTCTGTGAGACACCTTTTCCCTCCTATCCATGGCAGTTTTTGCACAGTGAACACATGCCTTGCACACTTTGACATAAACTCTATTTCGAATACGTTTCTGTGTACATCCTCTAAACCCTGAAATTGTACTGCTGGTTTTGTCTTGTCTATGAGGGAGGATAGACTGATATTTACTTTAATGAAGCAATTAAAGCTTCAAATTATTTGCCTGCCTATTCACTGTCTGGTCCACGTTTTGCCAAATTGAAGAAAACTTTAGCAAGAAAACAACCAGGTCTACTTTGGATCCATAAGATGATCAAAAGCCTGGTGGGTATTAGTAGAGTTTCTTATATTACTGCTGGTGTTTTTTTGTATGATTCCCAGACTGTCCTGGCAGGGGCCTTTCTGTCTGATGCACTCCTGTGGTCTATTCAGCTTCACAGGTAACATCAGGACCCTTTGTTCTGTGCAAATACAGAAAATGAGGCAACCAGGATTTTCTACATCCAAGCTTGTTTGTACGTCGAACATGTTCTTTTTCTTTGTTTTGTTTAATAGTTAAACTTTTCTTCTACGTAACTACTAAAGATATTTTCTTGTGCCAAACTGGGAACTCCAATCCTTTATGTTTATAATGACAGCACCGCTTTGTGCTGCTTGCTGCCAGGGCCAGTTTTAGACTTGGCACGTAAGTAAATTATCCATTAGAAAACTGAAATAGGGACTAAATTTCTTTTTACTGTGTTTCAACATTTTCTAATTGTTTTTGTTTTGTATACTCCCTACCTTGTGTCATTGCCTTACCTTGATTTTCCTTTTCGTCTTTTAAGGATGTTTAATTTTCATTAAGATGACAGACTTGTCTTTCTTCTCTTTCACAGTTTTATTCTCCATATTTTATTGATAAAGAGAATTATTTTGGCTTTCAAGAATTGTCTACAAATACAATGACACTCAAAATATCTTCTAAGTAGAAACTGAAGCTAAGGTTCTTTCCGTCTCTCAGTCTTCTGACAGATTTATCAATCCCTATTTTTTAATACTTACGATATCAACCTAATCTAGTCAGTGGATCTAACTTTTCTAATTTTTCTTAATCATAGTGTGATCCTCTTTCACAATTGTATTAAACTCAGTTCTCGTTTATGCGTGTATTCATCCTGAATCAGCATTTCCTGCCCTGCTCACTACTCTGAACATAGCTTCAAGGCTTTCCAGCAAACAGGGAATAAGAATAATGCCATCTGCAAATCTCAGGTGACTCGAGTATTCTCTTCTGATGCTGCTATGCTTAGTTTCTCATTCAAGGTTTATAGAGACCTTTGTGCAGGAGAAAAGGGACTAGTGATGTAATTGACAAGGATCTTTTCACTTACCATGTCAAATGTAAATTTCAACTCAACTGCACTATAATGTTTTTGAAGAGAGAAAAGTTACAATAATGTAAAATGTGCCTTTGGAAGGGAAAACGAAACTTTAGTAGTCGACATGAAAATCTTGGTTCAGCAACTGAAGCTGCCAGTTAAATTTGGCTGGGCTGGAGACTCATGGATTAATATGACAAGCTGAATTCTTCTTCTGGAGATCCAGCCATGGGGAGAGACAACAGGAATTCTGCAGTTCAAGTAGGGAGATTTCATAATCTGTAGGGAAGGATAACCTTGCCCATAATAGAAAACAGCCTGACTGTAGCAGGGGGTTTTGGAGTCATGCAGCTGTGATCAGAGAAGAAAGGACAGGGCAAAGAAACAGCTCAGGGACTAGCACAGCTACAATCTGATTCCACATTTACCTATACTGTCCTCTCTGTCAGTGTTCTGTAAGAAAGCCTTCCCCACTCTGGCAAGCATTCATGCGTCCATTAGTTCAGAGGGATGGTCCTGAGTGACAGCATAAGGATAAAATCTGGACTTGACTCAGAAAAATAAAGGTGTTACCAAAATTTAACCATCTTACACACATGTTCTTCGTACAGCTAAGGAAAAGGCGACGGGTCCAAGTAAACCTCAGTCCGTTATGTTATTAAACTACTTTGAAGCAGTGCTGAATAAACTGGAGTGGTGAACTTGGTTAAGAATAACCCTAGTGTTTGATGTTAAAGATGAATCTATATTATAATAATATATATTCTATAATATAACAATAAAAGACTGTAATAGGAATAGTTCTGCCTCTGTTTAGACTTTGTCGATTTTTGAATGGCAACAGTGTTGACAGACTGACAAAACGACTGAAGGAAACTGTTAACACGGCCATACTGTTATGCTATTGATTTCTTTCAGCTTTTATTCTTTGGTCAATAATGCATTTAAGACATAGCTAGGAAGCTTCTTTTCTTAAAAGTGCTGCATCATTTCTTTTTTAACTGAAATTTCAGCCAGAGTTGAGGAAATACCCTTATGAACCACTTCTCCTTTCTTTCCCTCAAACGAACTGGATACAACAGCAGTGAACAAACACGGACATGCATTATTCATGGTCGGATTTCTACTAGTCCTTTCTTGTTTGCCATATTGTGTTTGGGCACCTGGGCTCTGGGACGATGGTGTTTTGTAGAGGTGATAAAACTGATGGAAATCCAGCCACTGCCAGCAGGTAACTATGCTGGCAAATCAGTGTTTCTGCACTTTAGCTATGTGATGAAATTCAGGCTGATCGACTCTTGCTTTATTGTGCGTGTGTGAGAGAATCACAGTTTTATCTGCCATCTTCTTAAGGCAGACCATCTTTCCCTAACATGGCTGATGAATGCTAATTAACTCACTTGATAATTAAATAAACTTGTTAATAATAATAAACTGACTTGCTAAATCTTAGTGTTAACATTCACAGCACAGCACTTTGTTGCAATACAAACACTGTGACAGATTTTCCTGCTGAAAGTTCCGTGGCAACAAACTGAAGAATCTTTAAAATAGGGTTATAATTATAAAATACTTTAATTTACAACTAAAAAGAAATTAAATTATTTGTATGGATAGATTTTATGCAGGTACATATCTATGACAATAATTTTTCTAGGTAATCCTAACTTAACTTGTACATTTGTAACTTGTACATTCCTTTCCACATTAGACCATTGCATTTGAAAGACTTGTTCTGTACAATGCAGCTTATAATTAATGCTCTTAATAATGACTTACCAGTAGTAAGCTTTAATTCCATATTCACGCAGAACTCTCATTTAAACCAAGTGAGAGTTTCTCTTGATTAATCCCAGCAAAATCAATCATCTTTTCTTAATTAACATGCTTTTATTTAGTGGATATTGGCTGAGAACTGTTCAGTAGTTTGAGTTTACCTTATATCACACCTCCAGCTCCTATTCTGTAGTGTCCACTAAGTGCGCAAATATTTTTTGTGTGTGAATTGAAATGGAAATGCTGTAAAGTACAACTATAACACTGAAGGCCATGTACTTGTTTCTACTAGGCTGCGTTCCGATTCTATTTATTGTGATTTTACAGCCATTCTTGTTCTAAAGGTTATTAAAGACTGATTTCAGGTTTAAGTAATTATAAAATGAACTGAATTTTGAACTGTTGTACAATAGAAGTTGTATTAATATCTTTTTATTTTTTTGTTAATTGAGTTCATGCTAGATGCAATGTGTTGTGAACTAAGATTAGTTTAAATATATATCAAAAGGCAAGACTGCTTGCTCAGTTCAGTACTGAAAGTACCAATTATTCTGTTTTTGTGAGATTTCCAGTCAACTGCAGTGTACAGCAACACATAAGTGTTTGGAGCCTTGCACTCTGTAAGTGTTCTCTGAATGAATTCTTGGCTTCTCTTTTCTTCTTTAGCAGATATTTATCAGTGTTAGGCTGAAAAGTATCTTTTCATACTCAAACAATCAAAACGATAGTTCAGAAAACACTCCTCTAAATCAATTATACATTTTTAGGTAAAAATGTATGTAACTTATAATTTCTGGTAATGTTAGGTGTTTTCTTCAGTAACAGCTAGGCTCTTTATTTAACTCTCTTTTTTAAGAATTGTGGCAAGTATAAATCCTATGACATTATTAAAATATTTCAAGGACCACTTAATTACTGCACTGTAAATCCACTGTTACTACTTAGAACATAGGCGGAAGTGTATTGCTGAAAGAATATACTGATTTATGGCTAGTGTTCAAGTACTGAAGGGAATGTTTGCTAACCCTACGAACAACATGCTAACAGCATCTTGAAGCATGAACATGGTCAGACTCAATGCCTCTTACAGCCATAAAATGTATTTAAACACAAAATGGACCAGGTGGATTTTAAAAAAAATTGCTCTTAAGAACTTATATGAAATATTTTGTGTTATTTTTTCTCATATAACTATCCTCGGTGTGTCATTCCTGCTTTTTGATGGAAATGTCACCTACTGCTGTCAACTAACCCAATCTACTCCCCTTGTAGGAGAGCACACTTTGTGGCCAGCTCCTAAACTAGCTCAAAATGATGCTGCTGGATTTCACAAAAAAACGTGTTGTGAAGCTGAACCTAAGATGCCTGCTTTGAAAGCTTCCCCCTTTGCCCTCTTTATCATTGAGACTGAGGAAAGCAATAGAAAGTGCATTTCTTAGGTTGAAGCTGGTTTTGTATGTGTCGTTACAGAAGATACAACCCTTTGCAGACTTAAAATAACTTCTCTGACAGATTAGCCTCCCTGATGTGACTACTCCACCAAACCACCTTATGCCACCAGCTTTGTTTTCTCCATTCTTGCAGTGCATGGGCTGGGGAGTACATACCTTGGTACAGTTCCTTTTCAGAATGAGGAAAGATTGAAACACTTTAAAAAAAGGATTAGTAATAAGCAGTGCTGTCATCTGGTGGTGAAATTGCTACCACTTTTAAACAAACCGTTTGTGCTTTTTAACCAATGGATTTCACTCTTTTAAGAAAGTTGTTGTAGACCCCTTGGCATACAGCCATGAATCTTTCATAGTAAAAATAGGTAAACCCTGTGTTTTTATCCAAAATCACTAAACCTTTGTGAACTTACTCTGTTTTGAAGAATATCATTGCAGAGACAAGCTTACTGTCTTCAGGTTTTCTCTTTTCCTTCTTTAGCTTGTGCTGTCAAAATATGACAAAGTTATTGAAAAGTGCATTATAAATGTTATTATTTGTGTGCAAACACTATTTATCCAATGGAATGAAGAGATAAGGACAACAAGACATACCCTTCCCTCAAAGATAGTAGTATACTCAAATGTCAAAGTACTATCTTCTCCTCTTAAAATTTTACCATCAGTACTTTTTTTTCCACATTATATTTGATGTCCTTATCCTTACATACCAGGAAAATAAACTTTTTAGATCTAACTTCTAGGATTGTTTTCTTGTTTGCAACTGAATGGGAGGGATATTACTGCCATCATTATATCTGGAATAATACAGTGTTCGTTCACCTGCGGAAATGTGTAGCAAATAATGAGAAACTTGTTCCTTTGTGCTCCCTCTTCATACTTTCTAAGACTGACTTCTTTCTGAGTTCTGCTAACCTTTAGAGTGAGATACAGGTGAGAAAATGATACTTGTCACATGAAAACAATTAGAAGTCAAAGAAAGTATTCAAGAATATACTGAAGTAGCTGTCACATCAGACATCTTACCACTTTTGGTTCATTCATTTTGAAATTCAGCCACCTGACTTTCTCATCTAATTAGACGTAGTACACATATCTTACTGATTCTCTCCAGTGTTAATCCTATATTCCAGGCTTTGCCTATGGGTACCAAAATAGATTATATGGATCTTTATAATACACTCATCTTTTGTCTTTTCTGAGTGCTTTCCTCTGAAGTTAAATAGTTTAAAATGCTGACAAAATGCAAACTTTCATGTCTGCAAGGATTTTCATTATTCCTGAATCCCTGTGTCAGGCTGTGCTATATGAATTCTATATTTTGGAGTAGACTTCTTTTGACATACAATATTTTTCAGAAAATCTTGAACCTCTGAATGAAGTACATAATTCTTTTTATGGATTTCCCATGCTCCTATAACTGTAGTTTTCTGTGCTAGTTGTTGACAGGTACAGAAGAGCTCTTAATGCTGCTATTTTGTTTCTTCTAAAAGGACTGAAAAAACTGCACTGGTAGAAGTTCATTAGCAGGTGGAAGTTCATTAGCAGACAATTTTTAACTAAAAACCAGATGATTGTACTTTTCGTATTCCAAACTGATTTTTCATGAACACATTTATGATACTGTCTTCTCCAATTAATAGCATCTTATTAGCTGACCTAATTTGAATAACTTCTGGAGGTAGAGACTAGTAGTTGAGTAAAGGTGTCAGGACCTAGCTTTTTAAGCATAGCTAGCTGTACAAAAAGTTTCTTTCCATTCTTCAAATGCAAGAGTCACATTCACTGTCCTTTAATAACACCAACAATAAAGAGGAACTGGAACCGTAAAGATTTATTATATTCACAGATCTCATGAATTAATGAGAGCATGGACAGGGTCACTGTGCAGAGTCAAAGTAAAGATATTAGCCGGGGTTTCGTAATTTGATTGTGGTCCATTGTTATGCTTGTGTGGCCTATTAACTGCAGTGGTTGGTTTTATTCCCAGTTTAGGTTTTCAGCTTAAGTTCTAACTTAAATCAAAGGGATAGTTTTGTAAAAATACTTCCTGTAGTTTGCTTTGCTTAACTTTATAGGCTGTTTTTGTAGTGCAATGCTGAAACCTTGAATCTTTTCTGCCCGTGAAGACCACAAAGTCATTGAGACTCACTGTTATTTTAAAACATGACAAGCTGGCCTTAAGACCTTAGGGATCCTTTCTTCAGAAGTCAAGCTGGTGATGGATAAGGAGCCATCAGAGCTGTGTGTATCTTAACTGCAGGAGTTCAATTAAGAAGCCACGAGTGTCTCGGTTATACCGGTGCAAATGGAAGTGCTTGCTTTGATGTCTCTGTAGCGGCTCAGTGCAGGTAGTTGGCTTCCTCCAACTCTTTTCTGATTGCACAAGGTTAGCACGGAGAAATACCTAAAAGGATTGAGCTCCATCAATGCTCGGTGAGTGCTAGAGAATGCCACAATGGGGAAATGCTATCAAAATCACTGTGTCTGTACAGGGATTTGACAGGAAATGGCTTGCTGTAAGATCTGGCTTCTAACCGCCGCAGCCATGAGAGCTCTGCTTCCTTTCTCTCCCTGAGAGAAACGCTGTTCTGCGGCCTATGCCGAGAAGAAAAAGTTTCCTTACGCAGCAGTGGTTTCTTCCAAGGCTATTCTGCAGTTGTTTTGCTCCCACATTCCTCTTGCTTTTCATAATGGTTTGCAGTGTGATGGAAAATTTCCAATTGCTCCCATCCTACCCCCACATTTATAGTTATCAGCTATTTTTAGGCATTGAGATACCAAAATACAGAAGCAGTAGTCATTGTTGAAGACATAGCCTTTTGTCAAAGAACTTTAAAATGTTTCTTCTTCAGTCTCTTCATCCTTGAAAGAACATTCACAAGTTCCTGATGAATATGATGTCAAAGGTTAAATAAGATGAAAAATAGTGCATTAGAGTCACATGAAAATTTTTTTCTGAACTTGAAAGCTACTGTAAGGCATCAACCAAACACAGCTGTGAGTTGCCAGACTGAATGTCTTTTGCTTTGTATTCTCTTTTCATGCATATTAATGGAGAAGGTCTCATCTAGTCAGATCAAAGTTCCAATAAGAAAAATATTCACATTTAAAAATTAATTACTGTATTTAGCTTAAGTAATTAATTGACATAATCACACATGCTTTTATAAACTAAACATTAAAGTGAACAGCTACATTATTTGGTGATAGTTTTTAAGATAGAACAGAAGTGTATAATTGCTAAGTTAAATTGAAATTTTATTTGATTATGAAATAATTTCACAAATACTCTTTTCCCAGAAAGTTGAATAGAAAGAGCAAGACAAACAAACAACTGATGTTCATTTGTAATAGAAGTTAAAAAGGATTATTTCATCACTAAAAATGCTTTTCTTCCTAACCCTTAAAATCCATTTGAAAGTCCTCAGAAACAGAGCTAAAATAGTCTGTGTTATGACTGTGTTTCTTATCTTAAAATGGAATTAGACTTTTTGGGTACTTACAGAACATTTTAATAATTAAAAAGTTCATAATTAGATGCTTATTTTCTGGTGCAGTGTCTGAAAAGAGCATGAAGCCCCATAACTCAAACAGTTTCAGAGAGGTATTGTGTTCAGGACTAGTGATAAATGATGTGATCCCATTGGGGTGAGAAATTTTACTTCAAAAGCTATTAAAAACAGTGGAACGAATTAACATCCATTTTAAATGGCAACCTGTAAGGAAGTCTGCCGAGTTTTGTCTAGTGTGCTATGACCATACTTAAGCATATTATTTTGTAGCAGAGATCTCAACATTTATTAAATTCAGAGTGAATTTTCACCAAAGAAAAAATCATTATAATAGCCAGTTCTCAGATCCATGAAGTTTAAACACAGAAAGAGCTGTTAGACCACTCTTTCTAATTCCTCTAAACTCACAAGCTTTTGTGTTTCATTCCATTAGTACTCAACTTTGATTCCAAGAATATGTTTGATAATAGTATATCTTGGGTTTGGCTAATGACTTAAACAAAGTCATCGACCCCTTGTTTGAAGAAAACAGCAGTTAGAACATTCCCTTTTGAGTGTTTCACTGTTTATTTACATAATTTCTGATATGAGCTTGCCTAACATCAGCCTGTGGTCAGTGGCTCTTGCCATGCTTTCTGTGTTAACTGAAAGACCCTGTTATATTCATCATCTCCCACAAATTTCACAAACTTCAATTTGACAGGAACATAGCAGAGTTTCTTTAAACTTTCCTTGAAACATCCTTTTCTCAGTCTTACTTCAATAGCTCTTTTCTGCATCCTTTCAATTTTTTTCAAGTGTTCTAAAAATATTTAGGGTAGAAATATTTTTAGGATTCCATTATTGATTTCTTCTGAGCCATAAATGAAAACAGAGTAAAGCCAGGCTCTTATTCACTGCTTCCTTTATGCCATTTCCCCCTTCTTGTTATAGTATCATCTGCACATTCCTGATGAGTTGCTAGTTTACCACTGCCCCAAATTCTTTACAGAATTTTTTCTTCCAGTGTTCTCTCCATTCACTTTTCTCTGTTACTGCATCCTGTATTTCTTCCTCCAGCACATACAGATCTGCATTTGGCTGACTGGGAACTCATTTTCTTTCAGTAGGATCACTACTCTAAAAAATATTTATTCTTTTTAGTTGGTTTTATTTTTCGTTAGTTCCAAATCACCGGTGGAAGATGTTGAGTGCTACAAGACTGAAGAACCTCTCATTCTGATGCTGAGTTTTTGCTGCTTGCTTTCTTATGCATGCTCGTTAGCCAATTCTTAATCCAGTTAAAACATACTTTATTGATATTGTGTAGTGCTATATTTTTAATTAGAATACTGAATGATGCTGAGTCAAAAGGCACACAAAAGTTGAAGTGTATTATACCTACATCGTTACCTTTGGCCATCTAACTTGAAATCTCATCAAAGAGCAGAAGTAGATCTGTTTGACAAGGCTTATTGTGCACAGAACTATGTTGACTAGCATTAATTATATTCCTATCTTTTAATAATTTATTAATTGAATCTCTTTTCAGTTTTCCTATTATTTCTCCCAGGACTGATGTTGTGCTGTGCAGCCTGGGAGTACGGGTATCACCTGCTTGCCCTTTGTGGAATATCAATACAAGATGTAGCACTGCTACTTACTGGGATAGCATTGACATTGCTCATGCTTCCTTTAGGTCCCCTAAATATGCCCTCTTTCTTACTCTTGGAATGCTAGATATTCTTTTACTAATGGAAAAAAATTCTCATAAGCAAATGTGGAAGTAAAATAGTTTATGTAAATAATCTACTGCAGACCTAGTTATGCTGTTGTGCAATATATTAGAAATGAAAGTAAAATTAGTGTGAATGTGGGAAAAGATGTTACACAACTCTACCACGGTTTTACAACATGGTGGTGCGTGCTTCGGTTAGAAAGAGCAATTGAAGAAGTTTGAATATGCATCTGTAATTCTACAAGGCTGTTATGTTCTTGTTTGCAGAGCTGGCTTGTCAGCGAGGTATAAAATAGAATTAGGAACAGCCAGTTACATGTGCATTGGGAGATATTTTCTGGGTTACAAAATCCATCTCAATGGATTATATTCAGACTGTTGTGGCAGTAAAGAGTGTGTCAGCATCAACATTGCAGGTCCCTGGTCCAAAGAAGCATTGATGGTTTTATATATGAGAGGACTCCTAGGCTGGAGAGATTCAGAGACCCTTATCTTAAAATTTCACATAGACTCTGACAAAATGTTCTCACAGGTTGTGGGAACTCCTCAAAAGATGAGGAATTAAAAAATTAGTGTCCCAACACTGCTTGTTGGAGAATACTCTACTGGGATTATTGGGCAAAATAAGGATGCTTCTACTCTGAAAAATCTTTTTTTTTTTTCTTCATTATTTTTTTTTGTGTGGAAAGACCTTATCTGGTGGATCTAAAACATGCATATGATCAAGACCTCTAAGTAGCTAAGTGCATGCTGATCTAGGTTGTTTTACTTGTGGGATTATTTATTTGTGGGAGTGATCTTTTAGTTCCTTTGCTTTTTGCAATTATTTCACAGAACCTCTAACCTGGTACCATTTTTTTCCCAGGCTTAATAATGATTACCCAGAGTTTCAATATTTAGACCAACAGTTCAAATTTCCCTAGTTACTTCTAGATTTCCTTTGCTTCCTTTGTTGCTCAGGGCCTTTTCCAGTAAAGTTTTGAAAATCTCTAAGGATGGAAATTCCACAGCCTCTCTGGGCAACCTATGCTAGTGATTAGCCACTCTTTTTACACCATTAAAAAGAAGCTCAGATTGAAGCCAATATTTAATGTTTTTAATTATGGTAATAGTTATTTAAAAGAGTTTATTTCATCTAAAGTTTTCAGAAAACCTAAACTGAAACTTAACTTAGTACTACTGATATAAAATAATAGAAATCATCCAGCATCCCAGTGGAGAATAAAAAAATCATACTTGGTATTTGGACCTGGACTATCTGGTTTCATAAAATTACTCAGTTTTGAGTTTCTGCTCCTATTTGACATGTTGCATGAGCAGTTTTAATGGTAATTTCTTTTTTTTTTTTTTTTTGAGAGCTTTACTTGCAATCTAAGTATACTTTTATCATAGTATGACATTTTTTTCTCATTTATTATACAATAGCAGCATGATTATAAATATAGGATTACAACTCTGCTTTGTCTTTACATAGTGGTTTGACATTTAAAGATGTTTTAATTCTTATTATATGCATTGACTTTTAAGTTTTATTTAAGATTTATTTAAGATATATAAAGATGAGCCAGAACTGCAACTTTACATACTTTTTGAAAATCAAAGTGTAGATCTGTTTTTAAGCTCAATGGTTCTGTTTTCTAATGCCTGCAACTGGCACAGTAAAGGGGACAGAGAGGTTTGCAAAACCACAGCAACAGATCCCATCAGCAAAGCCTGAAGTTCTTTTCCTGTTTGTGGAAGTTCAGGACAGTACTGACACGATATAAACACTGAAAAAATGTCATACAAAATAAGCACTGCTGACTTAAGCCAGCAGTTAGCTGCTTGTCTTTCACAGGTCCTCCCCTTGCCCACTGGGATGGTCCGTGGTGATTCACTAGGAAACTGGGATGCGCAGAGACTTTGGCCTGCCACTAGGAATCTGAAGTCCAGAGAAAAAAGCAAGCCATTGACTTTTCAGCAATCTTCTTGTGGCACAACCCACTTCCTTATTGAAATTTCTCATTAAAAACAAATTTTAAAGCCAAGGTAGCATGGACTTTGGATACTGCAAATTTCTAATGTTTCCCATTTACTTTGAAGATACTTGAAATTCTGGATTTCGTGCTTCATGTAGCCCTGTAGAATTTCTAAGAATAATTCATTGCTCATTATGGAGTGATCATCAGCATCATTTGAGAGAAAAAAAAGGTAGCTGGGATGAAATGGAGTAGATGCATTTGTAGCTTATGCATTGATCCCACTCACGTTTATCCATGTGAAGAAGCTGTGCTTTCAAAGCTGTTGATTGCAGTGCTCTGCACTGCTGGAAAGAGATTTTTGTCAGTTTAGGTGGTGCAAGGGTCTGGGTAGCGGTCACTTGACATGGAATCTTTCACAAGCACCAAGTATCTGAGGGTGCTTCTGAAACACCAGCAGAAAACAAGGGTAGACATCAAAACCCTGCTCTGGCCATACAATAGGACAATCTTTCCCTCAGCACATTGCATTTCACTCAAGATTAATACTCTGGTTAAACTGGCATGCAGTAGATTTCATGTTTGGATCCTAATTTAAGAAACTATTTGACCATCTAACTTTCACTATAAGCTTAAGTTTTACTGAAGCTGAAGGAATGAATAGATAACTAAGTAGCTGAATGATTTCAAATGGCTTTACCTGTATCCTTACCCAGGAAAAATCAGAGCTTGAATTAATAGCACACTATACATTCCCAAAAACTAATACAAAGATCTCATTTAATACAAGCATTATCATGATTTCAGTAAATCCTAAATACACATTTAGTTTTTAAAACCTTGTGTGGGATGCATACCTTCCTACTACAAATCAGAAGAAAATGTAAACAGTGTATTTAAGATTTTATGTTGATATTTTAATCGAATATTATATAATAACTTTAAGGCTTACATCAAAATAATTAATATTATATTAATTACTGCATGGCTTAATGTTTTTTATATAACTAGAAAATTAATTTAAAGAAACATCATTAAAATAATTCTAGACATGCTACCATAACCTGATTAAAAATAAAATAGATACTTTGCAATATTGTGCACAAATATAGCTAATTTAAATGCAAACCCCTTTTATGGGCTATTTATCTCCGGTTATGTATGTTAGGGGAATTAAAGTTTGTTTGAATTACTGAATTTTTGCTGGTGGGGGGAGAAAAAAGGGGTACGAAACAAGACTTGCTATTATTTAACAAATATTAATCACGCTTACACAGAGGTCACTTGAGAAAAATTTATTACAAGAAATTTGTGACCAGTCATGCCATAGGAAGAGGAGAAAGCCACAGGGCTGAAATGACAGTAAGGTTTGTGTGTGCAGTGCTCCTCTGGTAGTTAAATTGCGGGAATGTGACATTGATCTGAAATGGGAGCTGTTTGAAGTAGCAACTGTCAATCTCTGTAATCAAAGGATGACCCAAAGTCTGACTCAATTAGCCATTTTAGCATGACCACTCAGTTTATAAAGTCCTCCCAATTCAAAAAGTGATCTGTCCTCAAGAGGTACTTTAAGAAGACTGCGCGGTTTGAGGATAGTGAGCACTCATCCAGGACTATAGTCTGGACTCTTTATTTTGTTTGGCTTTTTTTTTTTTTTTTTTTGCAAAAGTACAGCAATGCCTCATTTAACTGACTGTACTTATTACAAGGTGAGCCAAATATGGATTTAGGTATCAATGAATGTCTGCTGCTGTTGATATTACTTGTAGTTGGTTGAATTATGTTTTTCTTTATACATTTATTTAATCTTTCTATTACAAAATAATAAATACACTATAATATTGATTTTAGAGTACATATATTCTTCTAGATTTGTTTATAATGATCAGTGATTTCAACAAAAATCATTCTTAAATTAAAGAGAAAATTGTATAACACTTCTGGTCTTTTCTCAGGGGCTTGTTTATCTCTTCTAATTCTATTTTTCCTTTATAATTATTCAGCAGGTATATTCAGCTGTGTTAGGGAAAAATTAGTGCAAAAATAATAAATATTTAAGAGTTAAAAACTGAAAAAAAAAGAAGCTTTAAGGTTAATAATAATTCTATTCAAATGTTATTAAAGTTGAATCTATAGTTTTGAAGTTTTAAAGCAAATGTATGGGCAAGTTCTGGTACCAGTAACATGAAACTTCAGCAATTATTTCCATTCCTTCCTAGGTACAAACACACTTGGAAAACCAGTCTCGATACCACATACAGCAAAGCCAGAGGCACCAGGTGAAGCAGTACTTGACCCTCGATACCAAGCTGTCCAGCCAGACGCTCTCCCTGTCCCACTCCCACACAATCCAGCCTGTGGGAGTGAGCTCCATTTTGAGAAACGGACACATGCCTCCTGTCAGCGATATTGGCACACCGGAAAGCCCTGTTACCAAGCTGCTGGCCCTTGGAGGCGAACACGAAAATGCGGTAGGGCAGGGCTGGTGAGAGGAATGGGGAAATGGGTTTTGTGGACTTCCAACTGTTACGAGGTCCACCTTATGTTGGTTGTGAGCAAGAGGTGACTTTCCTTACTTTCATGGGGCCTTTGGTTGCTGTACTTGCTCCCTGAATCCTTTCAGGCTACGTGGGTGATCCCTTCAGTGCCTCGGAATAGCTTATTGCACGATGAGGCTTCTAAATGACTCCAAGTTAAAATGTACTGTTGCATCTTTTTACCTATGTGTCATATATTGCTGTACAGTTTTTGAATATGTACTTTGCAATGCAATTTTTTTTTTCAAAGGAGAGTTATTTCTGTCTAAAAGTATTATCCTAGCTGCATAAAAAAGTTAAATATTGATTATCTTGAAGATCTAATTGAACGAATCGCTCATTCATTTTTCAGTTAGCTGATATATTTTCATGTGGGTTATCTTGGGTAAATTGGCATAGATTTGCTAACTTTAGTGCCACCGTCGATTTTAATAGGGGTACAGCTATTATACGATGTCAGCTTCTCAGCCGGTGTGAGATGTAGATCATTATGGCCTTTAATACTTCAATAGATTTCAAAAGAAACTGCTTATTAGGTAAAAGGGGAATTCCTACAGAAATAAGAAGTGGGGATGCTGTACCATATCTTGGGCTTTAACAGAACAGAAGAATCTCACAAATATACTGTGATTCATTTGCGCGTTTGGATGTTATGTAGCTATGCATAAGGGAACTGAAAACATAAACCCAACATTTCTGGGAGAGCTCATCTGGTGCCCCTCCATTCCTTCTACATTGACAACTGATATTTTGTGTCAGATTGGTGGATTAATGGAGCCACTAGTCTGCAAAGATTATTTCAGATGGCCTTTCTGGAGGCCTCTGTGGTCACCTCTGTGCCGGCAAGTGGAGCGTCCTGGAACTGTTCTTAGGCACTCTGGGTGTCTGACCAGAAATAACTGGTGCCCACCCTTGTAACGCTCTCTGTCATGGAGAGCAAGACAACTGCTTTCAAACCGCTCTCATCAACCTGGTCATGACTGGCCAAAAACCTCACAAGCATCTTTCCAATGATTTGAATGATCCCATCCCAAAGCCTCAGGGAGATGACTGACACAGTATTAATTTCCTAGCATGGATGTGCCCTGTGGTTCAGTGTAACCTATAGATATACTAGTAAATAATATAAAGCCAACATGCAGGCTGGTGCAGTGAACTGTAGTCATTCATACTGTCTAGTTCCTGGCATTCCTTGGCATCCTTTTGACCCTGACCGTACTTGCCTAGATAAATCTTGGCACAACTCCAGGGACAGCATATGTCCAGATTTTTGGAGACTGAGAGGAGTGCACGTGTGGCTGTGCTGGGCCATGTGGCCTCAAAGTCTGTGTTGAAAGGTCCCTGGCCTGTGTGATACTTTCTTTTGTTGCATAGGACCCTCTCTATTTCCTTCAGCTACATCTATTCAGATAGCTCCCAAGAACTGCTTGAAAAGCCTCAGAACATGAGTTAGCTGTTCCTGCAGAAAGTAGAGTTAACAGTGACAGGCTCATCATGGGATCTTTCCCAAAGTTACATTGCGAAGAGAACCAGACCAAAATTAACATTGAAAATTCATGTTGTGCCTTATCCAAATCCATATGTCTGCAAAGTATTCACTGTTTCATCCCAAGTGATTAATTAGCTATTCGTCTACTTCAGTAGTATTTGATTCACATCAGAACAAGAGAGAGACCAGAAGGCTGTCTGGAGAAGTATTCCGTTCAGCATTCAGGCCAAACACAACACAAACCTCTCTTCCTACTGAATCTTGAGAGCACCTCAAATCTCGAGTGCCTCGTTCTCTTGCAGAACCACAGGTTCCTTTCAGCCTTCTTGCACCAATGCAATATGCACTGTGGATATGACACGTTTGATGAAGGTGACAGATCATGGTTACAACTTAGCAATGCACTCCTGTCATCTGATCTTGGTGTTGCAATAAGGGATTTAAAAAGTGGAATGGGCTGGTGTTTGGAAGGAAAGAAGTAACTTGCTAAACCACAAAAATTGTTTTCAGAAGAAGTAAGAAATGTGAATATCATGTAAAAGTGCTTGAATTATTTGAATTTTAAGATAGAAACTTCTGAAATTCAGTTTTATTGATGTAATAAATACTCAAGATTAATTCTTCTGCATTTTCAGAATAACATTATTTCCATTACTATATGTAATGATTGTTTTAAAATATTATTTTTTCAGATGGAAGAGGTAATTGAAGACATAATCAATATGGAATCAAGTTTTAATGATGAAGGGATAGGTTGTTCTGAAACTCCTCTACTAATGCAAAGAACTGTAAGTATTTTGTGGAACCTCATCTTAATCTTTATATTACAGAATTTCATTGAGCGATTCAAGCACAGATTCAAGCACTTCAGAGTCTAAAGCAGTAGTATCAGTAGACTATTCTCCATTCTCTTCAGTGGCTTGTCTTTTAGTCAAGCAATATTACAGGAAGGGCTTCCAATGCAGTGGGACACAGCTGTTTTAAGTGGTATGGATAGCGTTTGAGGTTCTAGCCCAGCACCAGGTCTAGAACATAACTCATTGGAGGTACTAATGCCAGTTCAGGACTATGGATAAGAGGAGTCTCTAGACCCTAGAAGGCCTTTTAAAGTCTTGCTTAATGATCCTTGTACCTCATCTAAAAAAATACAGTACTTTCTCCAGTGTCTTATGCTGAAGCAAGAGTGGGCTCTGTTTCTCGACTTTCAAAAAGGCAGGTTGCACTTTGTTGAATATTTTCAAGAACTCTTCACTTTAAATGCTTTATAGGAATAAACAACATATTGCTCTGATATTGTAATGTCATTTTAAAAAGTAGTGACAGAGGATTAACAAAGGCTACTTAGATTTCCACGTTACACATCTAAAGAGAAAGAATAGACCTTTTCTGGACACAACACATAGAGCATTATTATTTGAGAGAATAACACCTATCAATAAGTGTAATGCAACACACTATAGAAGAGATGGTCTTTGTCCTCTCAACCCTGGTTTATCTTGGAAACTGTTTTCCACAGATTTTGTCCTCAGGACCTTATAGTGGCTATTAATAAAATGAAACTTCATTCTGGTAAAGGCAGAAGGATTTTCACAGGCTTCAGCAGTCTACGAAATTCATTTCAGAATACAGAGTCAGGTGCTTACTCTTAATCATCCACTGGAGAAACATATTTTTCTGACTACAGAACATCACTGGCTACAAAAATACCTTAGGAGATAAGATCTCTACGCTTCTGTGTTGCCCACTACACAGTCCAGTATTAATGGCAAGTAATAGTTCCATGAATACCTAGCATTTTCGCATGCCAGCTACAGAACTAGTACAATCAAACTGATTTATACATATCTCAGCACAGAACATAGCAAAGAAATGCTCCCTGGGGAAAGAATTAATATTTTGGCTCAAATTAACATGAGGCAGGGGAGGATCCTTTCAGATGTGGTACCGTGGGATGGTGATGAGAGGCATGAATTCTGGGTTTTGGATTGGGCTCCTACTCCCTTAACACCTTTTAAAACCAGTTGATGTTAATCTATGCTAATTCCAGCCTCATTAGCCTTTATCTTCAGCCATGAAGGACATATCTCTCTAAAATGTATTGAATACCCTACTTTTGATGAGCAAGGAAATCTGCAACGACTTTTAGGCCTCGCTGGTAACTTACTTGCAAAGATTTGAGACTCTTGCAATGCCTGTGGGCCAGGTAATGGGATTAAGGTTTTTGTTTGTGCTGAGGAAATCACCAGATTGCTAGATAAACCAGGGAATAGCACGTATTTTCAAATCTCTCTGTGCAACACTATAGCAAAACAAAGCCTACCTTCGGCAAGGCATGTGAAATATATCAGTGTGGAAGCAATCAAGCAGTGTCTTTGCCTCTTCTATCTTCTCTTTTGGCAATGTGTACTCCAAGAATATACGAAAGAAATGAGCATATGGAGGTAATTTTAGGCATTTAAGTCATGACTTACAGTTTTATGGCATCTTTCCGGCAACATCCTAAATCTGCCTGCAAAATTTTGGTCATAGGCTGCACAATAGAGAAAGATAGAGAGGCAGGTGGAAAAAAATTTGGATCCAATTTTTCATTATCACATTAAACATAATAATATTTTCATTTTTCTGAGTTAAAATACATATATATTACAACAGTGTTGGACTTGGAGACATGATCAGGAATGAGAGAGCATCTAATTCCCCTGAGAAGAGGAACTGGGTTTGTGCTATGCTTAAACAAAGACTCATAGTGCCTCTTGTACTTCTGCACAATATACCTGTCTATGGTGGCTGCCACCAACACTGAGTCAGTGAGATGACAAGCGAGACTGAACTGTCGATGTACCTGACTGATTTGGTGTTTTTTTCCTCTTCATAATTCTTCAGCATAATGCTTAAATATTTTTAGAATTTAATCTTATGTTTTTCCCTTCATGGCATTGTCTTGAATTTGCTCACACTATGCAGGGTAGTCTCTCTGAAATTCCAAATTAAAAATGACTCTCTCGTATTTCAGAATGTGGTATAAGACTTGGGTGTTTTTTCAGCAAAATCTTTTATTGAACAAGCCAAATTTATGATGCTATTTTCTTTTCTTATTTTTCTCAGTAGATAGTGGCTGAGATAAGACTCTGCAGTGCTACCTGTTATGTGTTGCAGTGAATTAATGTTTGCTTTAGTTAGATGCACCCATGTACCATTTTAATGGGACATTAAATGAGGACATTGAATTCTGTGAGACCACTCATGTGAATAATTGCTCAGAGGCTCATTGTCTGACCCTGAATTAATGAATTACAGTCATGTATTAGTAAAATCAGAGAAGTGAAAACAAGAACATTCCTTTTTCTCTCATTAAAATAATTACAGATTCTGAAGAGTGTATTGTCTGGCTTTTATTGTGTTTGGACCCAAATTCATAATTTCATAAAACTCTCTGGGTTTGGGTGGCAATTTAAAAATTAGTCAAAGTAGAGAATTCTCTGTCTGTGTTTCTATTGCTCTTAGAAGCACCCTAGTGGTAGAAACTTACTTTTTTCACGATATATTTTAGAAATTCAGTTAAAATATGGAACTAAGTCCTCCCTATATGCAAGAGGATTTGATTCTTCTGAAAGTATTTGCAAGCCCAGTTATATCTTTGCCCAGAAAACATAGTTAAAATCAAATCATAACTATTCTTATGACAACTGTAACTATTTGATGACAACTGTTCACCATGTCTCCATGGTGAGATTTAATTTTTTTTTAAAAATTTTTAATTTAATTTTTTTAATTTTTAATTTAAATCCAAGGTAAGATTTAATAATGGGATTCCTTGAAGATGACACTAATTTAAATTCTTTTTTTCCCTTGTCATAATAATTTAGTTTTATGAAACTGTTTACTAACAGACTGCAATGTATTTGTCTATGTTGTAAGAATTAATTTCTTCTCATGTTATCATATTAGGAGCAACAGGTTTCTTCCTGACCTTATGGGAAGCATTACAAAAATGAAACAAAGAAGATAGAAGTGAACTAATGTTATGCATGTCAAATAGAATGACAGACATTTTAAAAGAAAATATTTTTCACTTTTATCAGACTTTCATACTTACTCAAAATCCTTACAATCTCTTCAACATTCTGTAGTGAATTCAAAGTTTATTAACATCCAAATACTCAGAACACAGGAAATGTAGATGTGCAGATCTGTTAATGTAAAGCGTATATGACACTTTCATTAAAGTTTACAGCAGGTTCTAAATAGCCGTGGTCTGCATTCCTTTTAATATCTGAAAGAGGGAAGTTTAAGAAACATGCTGTATTAAGGCAGATGTGGAGAGCATTAGTCACAGTGAAGAGAGCCAGAAAAGAGCAGAGCTAAAAAATAGAATCTCTGTACTTTTCAGGTTGTGATTTGACAGCATATGACCTAGTGAATCTCTACTTGTTACTAGATGTTGTCTTGTTTTGCTAAGTGTATGTATACAGTCTAGGACTCACCAGAAAAGCCAGTGATTTATAAAGTGCAACAGTGATCTCTATTAAAACTTTTGATATTTTACCAGTACTTTCATTCAGAAATAACTGCTGTAGCCTAGATAATCACTGTACAGTTACTGGGATAATGTCCTCTACTTGACATGCAGTTCACTAAAACTTACATCAAAAGCATTAGGAGATTGACTGGCTTGGAATGAGAATGTAATAAGAGGATATTAACATTCTGCAAGGATACAGGCTTCACTTGCACCATGATGAGTGGGACCAGCCAGAAAATAATTTATTTTTGTGAACATTTCCAAGTATTCTAAGTTGCTTTTGTTCTGGTGCATGAGAAAACAAGATCTTTCAGAAGTATTCTTGAAGAAGCCTAGGGAGAGAGGGTCTGTAGCAATTAGATAGCTGGTGGTAGAGCTAAGGAATAGTGCAGAGTGGTGCTTGGGTCAAAGCACTACCATAAAACCAAGAAATCACCAACAGTGGCCCAGCTGCAATATTTTGAATCAGATGAACTCACTATTGCTTGGAATAGCAGGTATGGAATGACTAAACAAAATGGAGCAGTTGCTTTCAGATTGCTTGGGGGAAAATGGAAAGCTTCTCCATGGATTTTTTACCATGACCAGTACTAAATAGAAAATATATTTCTATGTTGGTTTATTTGTAATATTTAATTTATTTATAATAAATAAAAT